>JAAEAF010000346.1:0-33588 GCA_011037195.1 Triatoma infestans
TTCTGTATAAGGCCCAACGTTTCGACAAATTTATTGTCTTCTTCAGGGATATGCACAACAGTCAAAGAACAACAAGATTACAGAAGTTAGAGGTTTTTTTTTTAATGGATATTTTATTAGATTGAGATAATTGTGTAATTAATAAATTATTGGTAATAAAGGTTATTAAGCAACTGTTTTAAACTGATAACAGGGATACCAACTTATTATGATACTAAAACTATCGTTATTCTTAATTCATTCTTCGATTGAACTTCTTTGTCGCTTTAATTAATTGAATGGCTCCTTTGCCATACAAAAAAAAGTCTGGTATGAAACACTCACACAACTTTCTCTTAATCCAGTTTTCAAAATTGTACCTAATTGACAAATTTTATGGTTTGTGTACCAAATTTTGATGAAATTTGTTGGAGTTCGTCGAAAACTGAAAAAGATGTTCAGTAAAAGCGCGCTTCCGGTTTACTAATTTTCTTGAAACTCGGAATTATTGCCGTCGTCAATTTATTTCTAATTAATTTTGTTTGGGTGGTAGAATTGTATAATCAACTACGACAGCATTTTAGAAAAAAACATAACCCACCCCTTCCCCAAAAGCCCCTTTAAATGACTCCACCAGAGAAATTTTCAAAAAAAAAATTGTAGCTCTCTATATGTGTAGTTCACATTCCTAGTTTACAGACAATTGTTGGAACCGTTTTAGAGAAAATACCAGAAAACCGAAAAATTCATTTTAGTAAAAACGTACTTCCGGTAATTCGAATTTTTTCAAATTCGGAGTTTCAACAACACATTAAATTCTAATTAATATTTTTTAGATGATAGGATTGTGTATAGTAAACTGAAACAGCACATTAGAGGAAAACCTAAAACCCACCCCTCCCCCAACAGTGCCCTTAAATTAATTTTTCCAGAGAAATGTTTTAAATAAAAGTTGTAGATCTTAGTTTGTGTAGTTGAAGAAGATCATCGGAGCCATTTTTGAGAAAATTCCAAGAAAGTAAAAAAAATACCAGAAAACTGAAAAATAATACTTTTCAGTAAAAACGCACTTCCGGTGTTCTGATTTTCTTCAAACTCGGAATTAGAACAACATATTTAATTCTAATTAATATGATTAAGATGATAGAATTGTATAGTAAACTGAAATAGCACTTTAGAGGACAAATCCACCCTCCCCCTCCCATAAAAGTGCCCTAAAGTGCAATCCCGGAAAAATGTTTTAAAGAAAAATTGTAAATCTTTGTATGTGTAGTTGATATACCAAGTTTAAAGTAAATGTTGGAGCCATTTTGGGAAAAAAAGGCAAAAAAGTGAAAAAAACCATTTAGTAAAGTGGTACTTCCGGTTGAGCAATTTTGACCGCTGACTTACTGTCAGATTCCTTGGTGATACCTAAACGGAATATCAAGTTTGAACTTTCTACGATGTTTCGTTTTTGAGCTATGCTGTTCACATACATACGAGGCATGTTCAGAAAGTAAGTGTACTGAGGCTCTCAGGCCGAAGGGATTTTGTTTTCGACATGTTGGCTACACTGTCGTGTAGCCTGATTCCTCCCCTCCGCAACGAGACCGGTTCAAGGTCAGTACATTGAGAACTGTCGACGCGACAATATGTTTCGTGAAAAATGTCAATCCAATCTCCCGCCAAGTTGAATCGAGTGGAGGCCGGGCAAGAGTTTTTGAGACGCTACAAACTCCATGGAGATGAATTTCTCCGCTCCATCATTACTGGAGATGAAACTTGGGTTGCACACTACACACCTGAAACCAAAAGGCAGTCTCAACAGTGGCGTCACACCTCTTCACCCTCTGCCAAAAAGTTCAAAACCACAATTTCAGCCAAGAAAATCATAGCATCCGTGTTTTGGGACTGTCAAGGCATAATTTTAATTGAATATATGCCTCAGTGGGAGACCATCAACTCTGCAAGATACTGTGAGACTCTAAAAAAATTGCGGAGTGTGATTGAAAACAAAAGGAGAGGCATGCTGACAAAGGGAGTCTGCCTGCTGCACGACAATGCCAGACCACACACTGCTTGCCTCGTTTAAATGGGATGTCCTGAACCATCCCGCGCATTCCCCTGACCTAGCACCTTCAGATTACTATCTCTTTACCTCCCTGAAGCTGCACATGGGTGGAAAAAGGTTTTCAACCGACGAGGAGGTGAAGGGGAGGTGGAGAAGTGGACGAAGGGGTTGGCGGGAAACTACTTCGAGGAAGGCATCAAAAAATGAATACCCCGGTTCATCACATGCATTGAGAGGAATGGTGACTATGTCGAAAAATAGCTTACATATGTACTAATGTAACCAGGTAATTTTTTTGTTCAAATAAAAATTTTTGTAACATACAAAAATTCAGTCACTTACTTACTGGACATGCCTCGTACATACACACACACACACACACAGACAATTTGCTAAAAACCACTTTTTTTGGACTCAGGGGACCTCAAAACGGATATTTCCGGTGAAAACTCGATATCGAAAATTTGATTACAATACTTCCTCTTACTAGGAGTAAGAGAAAGTAATAAATTGTTTCTTTTAATATTTAGGATATATTCTGTTCAGAAATGCCAAAGTCTGTCTGTGTGTCAATAAATTTCTCCATACTTCATTGCTTTAAAGTTGCCGCGTATATATTTAAATCTTTCAGCTTTGTCATGAAACCAGGCCGAAAGATCTTGCGACAGCTGGATGTAAGAGTGCTAAACCAAAAAGTAACTAATCTATATTAGAAATTGAGTCAGTCAGTTGGCTCAACTCACAGATAGATGAACACTCATACATACACACAAATCCAGATATTAGGGGTAGAAGTTACCCTACTACCGACCATTATTTCTTTTTGAAAAACAATAACAAATACGTCACCATTTCATTCTCCCCTTACATAGGGGTTAGTTCGCCCTATTTCCCTTCTTAGTACACAATAACAAAATGGCGATACAAATCTAGGACAACGTTCCATCATATCCTACATTCTATAACTGATACTAATAGAGAAGAACCCTTCACACAACCAGTTTTGTGATGCTCATTATATAATGTGAGTATTTGAAGCAGAGAAAAACACACAAACACACACACATACATACAATATATCCTTGGAAAGGACTCTTGCATGCCTTTTTATATCTATAACTTAATCATCAGGATTAAATCTTCTGGAAGTACTTCCGACAGATTTACCATTAATAACTATACAAATTAGTATATAGTGAATATATCTGGTTCCTTTTATTCAATGGGGAAATAGTTTTTATAAAACTACATCATTAGTTACGTCATATCTATATTGTTTACCATCTTGGACAATATATTAAAAAAAAAAATGATTGATTTAAATGTGCATCTTTGACGTTAATGTGCAAATCGGCAACTGCAACTTTTATACAAATACATATAAATAATCCTTAAAAACGTCATAAACTACTGGAAAATCTATTTAAAGTGAGAAAAAAAAACATCTGGTAAGAAACACAGGATCATTTTTACTTTCTCCTACTCCTAGTAAGAGGAAGTATTGTACTCGTGTCAAATTTTCGAGTTTTCACCGGAAATATCCGTTTTGAGGTCCCCTGAGTCTAAAAAACTGGTTTTTAGCAAATGGTCTGTGTGTATGTGAACAGCTTAGCTCAAAAACGAAAAACCGTAGAATGTTCAAACTTGATATTCCGTTTAGGTATCACCATGGGATCTGACAATACGTTATATGTCAAAATTCCTCAACCGGAAGTACCACTTTACTAGTTTTTTTTTTTTACTGTTTTACGATTTTCTCAAAAATGGCTCCAACGATTTTCTTGAAACTGGATACATCAACTACACATACAAAGAGCTACAACTTTTATTTTAAACATTTCTCCGGAAAAATGTATTTAAGGGTACTTTTGGTGGAGGGGTGGGATTACGGTTTCCTCTAAAGTGCTGTTTCAGTTTATTCTGTCATCTAAATAATGTTAATTAGAATTAGATGTGTTGTAAGAAATTCCGAGTTTGGAAAAAAATCTGATGACGGGAGTGCGTTTACTTTAACTAAATGATTTTTTTTCTTCACTTTTTCGCGATTTCTCAAACATGGCTCCGACGATTTTCTTGTAATATCGTATATAAACTATGCATACAAAGATGTACAACTTTTATTTAAAACATTTCTATGGAAAAATTAATTTAAGGGCAGTTTTAGGGGGGTGTATGTTTTTCTCCAATGTGCTATCTTAGTTGATTATACAATTCTATCATCCAAACAAAATTAATTAGAAATAAATAGATGGCCAGAATTCCGTGTTTCAAGAAAATTAGTTAACCGGAAGTGCATTTTTACTGAACAGTTTTTTCAGTTTTGATGGATTTCATTAAATTTGGTACACAAACTATAAAATTTGTCAATTATAATTTTGAGAACTGGAGTAAGAGAAAGTTGTGTGAGTATTTCACACCAGATTTTCTTACATTTTTTATTAGAACAAACGAAAACAAGAATACAGTTCTGCAGTAACTTCTAGTGTTTCTAAACATCTTAATTGCGCTACTAACTGGTCATACAATTTGCGCGAATTAATATTTTCTCTCATAGAATTTTGTATAAGAATTAATTTCAATATTTCTCTTACATAATAGCGCTTTAACAAATTTTTATTTCCAAAATGTATCTTTAATACGTCACCTGCCTTTTCATAATTTTTGGCAGAGGGTGGAAAACTTTTCTATTAACTCTCGCGCCCGGGGGAGGGGATCCTTGTTTAGTCGCTAGTAACCAATAACGAAATTTGTCTTCCTCGTCTAAGTAATTATCTTCATGTATCTTGTTGTTCTGTGCCTAAAAGGTAATCCAATTTTATATCTGCCCATCAAATTTGGGGAGTTTAAATTTGGACAATCTACAATTTAAATTGTTTCCTACTAGTGACTCTGATATATGGTCACATTTAATTAAAGGACATTTACTATCTTGGTCTTTCTTTAATAATTTATTTTTACAATTATAAACAAAAGTATTTTTCTCTATACATTTCTGTTTTTATCAAAATCTTCATCTTCCATTCTACAATCCTTTCTTCATTCTTCAAAACCTTCAATTCTTTCTCATCCTTAACTATTAAAAATAAAAGATCACTTACTTGTTCATCAATCTTAAATAGCCTTTGTGCATTATCTTCTGCCTTTACAAATACCTCTTGAAATTCTTCAAATGATATACGATTTTCGTATTTCCATTTTTGACTATTTCAAATAAAGAATTACATATAATAGTAAAAACTATTCTAATCTATGTGTTCTCTCCGCCTTAAATCTACACAAGTTGAAATCACTCATGTTGAAATACTATATATATAAAAATTCAGCATCCGTATGTTTGTGGCCGCAAAACTCGAAAAGTAGTCGATAGATTGACTTGAAATTTTTACACAACGTTGCATTTCTATATAAGAGTGTTTATATATACTTTTTACTCCGAAGTTCCCACGGAAACGGAAACTTCTACGAGCGTTTCGTGAGGTTGGCAGAAATAGACAGACATCGCGTTGCGATAGTGGCTCACTCTTTGAACCTCTTTCTCAACTACTTATAAGTACCTCTATTCCGAAGTTCCCACGGAAACGGGAAATTTCGAGCTAAAATCTGTTCAAACGGCCATATTGCGTTAGCACTTGCTTCTTCAGGTATTGCTGCTACGTTGATGGAAGGAGGTAGAACAGCGCATTCATCTCTTAAACTGTCATGACTTAAACATGCACTTCACAGAAAACCTAACATGTAACATTTCTAAAACATCAGGAATGGGAAAGGTTCTTGGGGCGTGCAAAAATCATTGTATGGGATGAGTGTACAATGACTCACAAGAAGTTATTGGAAGCATTAGACCATACATTGAAAGACTTGCGAAATAATCAGGCACCATTTGGTGGAGCATTGGTGTTACTATCCGGTGACTTTAGGCAAACGCTTCCAGTGTTACCTCGTTCAACACCAGCTGATGAATTGCATGTCTGCTTGAAATATTCAACTCTTTGGAACACAGTCAAAAAAATTCATTTAATAACGAGTATGCGAGTTCAACTTCAAAACGATCCAACAGCTGCCACATTTTCAAGACAATTACTCGAACTCGGTACGGCACTGCTCCTACAAATCCGGAAACGGAAAAAATCACCTTCCCATCTAATTTCTGCGACATTGTACATTCAAAAGAAGAATTAGTAGACATCGAAACAAATTATCAAAATCACGCATGGATAAGACTAAAAATGAAACTGAGCCACAGCGAAGCGTGGTCGGGTTAGCTAGTATGTATATAAAAAAAAAATACTATTTACAAATGTTCTTTAAAACTCAATTCTCCACAACGGGTGCCAAATGTTTGTTGTGGGATCGAAATAATAATAAAAAAAAGCAAATAAAGACAAACACTGTGTAATAAAAATAAAAATAAACTTTATTGTCTCTAATCACACTTCTAATTACACTTCAATTATACTAACAATTCTAAAATATTACACAAAAAAACTAAAAAGATGCAAAACTCATACTTTTTTCATTATTCTAAAGGAAAACTGCTACTTCTTAATATGACAGTGTTGCCTCTATCTCATAAATTTCCCCACAAATGTCATTATTAATATCAATGCCAAGATTAATTACTGTCATTTCTTCTGAGAACCTTAAAAACGATTTTCATTGGACTTTTTTAATTCTTATGTCACCACAATTGATATTTCTCAATTAAATATTTAATAAGTTTATTCCACAAGTAAAGAGACTGTCACTCCAAAAAATCTTTAAAAAAATAATATCTACGATATTTTTCAGTAAATGTCATGATTAACTGGCATCCCTGTCATCAATTGAAACAGCTGTTTGATCACTTTAAACATACATAATCTGTTTTGTATCTGCTTCTGCTATCCAAAACTTGGCACTTAATGCTATGTGGACTGGGTTTATTGCTCAGGACATGACTGGCAATAACTCTTTTTTTTTCTATGTTAACTTTTCAACACAGTTTGTAGATGGAGTGTATTTTATGAATCTCAGATATGGAGATGGAGGCTTTTTACTGCGTTTTTTTTGTTATCTTACGTTTTTTTTTTGATAACTTTTACGTTATCGCTTCAGCATAAGAAATGTCCTAAAGTCTTAGCGATTTCCATCTTTTAAACTTCCTTGGCTACTCGCAGTAGAGTACCATCGAATCTAGAGTTTTCTGATTCGATTATTCGATAAAATTAGCTGAGAAATACTCATGTGATTTTTAGTCGTTCCATAGCCGAATTCTGCTCTTTAAAAAAAATCAGCTGTTAGAGAAGATGATACTGACATATCAGGATGAGTTTCTGATGTGTGTTGCAAATTTCTTATAAACAGTTCAATATTAATTCCCACATTTTCTCATAACTGCAAGAAATGTAATCTGTGTTGGGTTTAAATGAATTATGGTGGGAGTTTTTAAAATGAGAGGTGAATTATTGTATTTTTTTAATTTTATGCCCAGGGAGGGAGAGAGGAATGTTTTCTATGTAATCTCAAGGCTATAGAGAGAGGTCATTGTCTATTTTTCGCCAATATATCCTATTTTGACGGAACTTCGCGTTGGTTTCCTAGTTGTTTGCTCTTTTACAGAACTTTCTTTAAGAACCTTTCTTAATTTATTCAACGGATTGTAGACACTTATAAATTATCCTCGCTTAACCTGCTCTACAGTTTTAAACCTATTCTGGATTTAATTTTTAATTATCTATTATTTATTAGGTAATTTTTCTTTTTCATTAATTCCGCGTAAAACTTCTTTTTTTTTTTTTAACTTTCTTGTAGTGATTATTATTATCATCATCATGATTACTATTAATTTATTTTTATTACATTTGTCTTTTTTCTAATTACTTCGTTCATTCATACAATATGTAGGGGTAGTGAACCCCCACCACTCATCCACTCTAGCGGAGAGAAACAGCCCCTCTCGCACAGAGAGGAGAGGTTCGGCCAGTGGATATATATATGAGAGAGAGACAGTCAAAAATCATTCTGTTGAATTCAGTCTTACACGTCAGACATCATTCTATTGATTCACACTCCGTACATATCATTTTAGCCACGTCAGTCTGTCAGTTCAGTTCAGTTCTAAATTCTAAAGTGTAAAGTCCCTGGCAGTCAGTTATAAATATATACACATATCAATTATACATCTTAAACCAATCTTAAAGTGTTTATCTTCATCATCATCAACAACCAACATCTCCTCACAACACCCTTACACAATATATTCTACATATAAGTAGAGTATATTTATTTTCTGTTAAACGTCAATTTCCACTAGTTGACGGAGAACTCCAACCCGTATATACTTTTTTTGTTCTTTCTTTTCCTTTTTTAGAAGTACATTATATTTATTCATAAAAAAATATTATTAATAGCTGTTATAAAAGTATTTGTTGACCGTTGATGAATTATGTTATGAAGAAATTTGGTGAGGATCGGTCAAGAAAGAAACATTCAATTATACCAACTTTCGACAGAGTTTCTTCTGTCAAATCAATAATATAAATATAGTCTATTAATATAGACTATTAATAATATATATATATATTGTTGTGAAGATGTGGAGACAGAAACGTTGGCATAATTGTTCTTTCTTGACCGATCCTCACCAAATTTCTGCGTAACATTAATGCTATTAGTATACTATATAACCTGTTATTACTCACGCAACATACCACTTACTTTAAAAGTCTGCACTTTAGAAGAACAGTCTGTAGTGATATGATTTCTGATTTATGAGGGTGTGAACTATCTGAAATTTACTAGCGGTAGCTAAACAATAACGGTATAAGCAGTATGAATCTTGCAAACATCTACAAAGTTATTGATCAATTCAGAAATGGTCAAACAGTGGTGTAGGATTTGCATCCTGTGGGACGACCAAACGAAATTTCAACTCGCATCACTTTGTTCACCGTATTATTATTATTATTATTATTATTATTTGTCTGTGGGGAAGGAAACCCTATGCTATCCAAAACCTCACTGGGCCCATATAGCTACCACAAGAAAAACAACAACAAACCGGGTCTATAACAAAAATCCAGACTCGGATCTAATCCATCTAAGATTCACCGCGGTCCGAATAAATCGGACGGTAACCTTAAGAGGGAATAGCCTAAGCTTTTCCACAGACATCCTATTCCGACCAAAGGTCCTGAACCTAATTTCGTCACAACCCAGACAATCAGTCATAAGATGGCTGGGTGTTTTTTCCTCTGTCTTTCAGAATCTACAAAAGGATTCGGCATGAGCCCCATTATGTAGAGATGTCTCCTTAAACCATAGTGTCCAGTAAGAGATCCAACCAGATGCCTGAGAGCGCTCCGTGAAAAACATAGCAACGTCTCACCTGTCCGGATCCCCGATGAGCATTTTGGACTGCCGAAAACCAACTGAGCTCATCCATAAGGATGAATGCTGTGAAGCTGTCCATGTCTGGAAGCCTGACGCCATCAGCAGGCTCGGGACCAATGAAAGGAAGAGAGGCGCCTAATTTGGCAAACCTATCCACCTCCTCATTTCCAAAAATTCCCATGAAACTGGCACCCAGAATAGAAGCACATCCTTCAGAGAAGAAAGCTCGTCCACTCTTTCAGAACATTGTAATACCAACCTGGAAGTGAAGACACATGAACTCAGCGCCTTTAGCTCAGCCTGGCTGTCCGAGCAGATGAAAACGTAAGTTAGTGTTACGTAGCCTCTCATCCAAAACACAACAAAGAATAGCATAAACCTCAGTCTGGAAGACCGTGGTCACCAAGAGACACTGCCAAGACCAAGAGACATTCACCAAGAGATACTGCCAAATGATCTCCGGTCTCAAAATAGACCGCAGCTCCTGACCTACCATCCATTCTGGAACCGTCCGTGTAACACCGGAAGTAATTATCAGGTATCATGCCAGACGGACCCAATCTTGACTAATCTTCCCTAGTGGGTAACCTGCCACTGTAAGAATGCTCGAAAACAAAAGTCTTCAACATTCTATCAGAGGGAAAACCTGTAACAGGAATCTTCAAAATCATCTCGCGACGAATGGTAGAGTGACCATATCGCTTACCCTGCCAAAAACCTGCCTGTTTAATTCTATAATAGGTTTTCATTGCCATAGTTTTCACCTCTACAAAGAGCGATGGGATTCCCAATCAAGTCTCCATTGCAGCTGTAACGCAATCTTATCTCAATGCGACGCCATCACACCGCATACAACAACCTAGGTTTAATAACCATACCATAAATCCAAAACATCATCTTGGGAGTAATCCCCCAATTCTTTGCTCCCCTTGTATAATGATTCAATTCAAGAATGCAGACAACCTATGGATAAAAGAAATTACGGAGAAATATGGTTTGCAATTGAAAATGGATACTCTTATTCCAAGGAAACGCTTGCCCCCCCTTATTAATCAGCACTTGGAAATATTAAAAATTAGGCTGGGGAAAATTATGCCACAATCTCCTAGCGGCCGGATCTCGTATTTGTTTGCTTGTTTGACTTCCTCAAGGAATTATTACTTAGCATTTTACGGCAAAGAAGGAGTGAAAAAAAAAATGAGCAAGACGTATTCAACATTTCAAGAGAAAGAATTTTGATAATTGGCATGAAGAAAACTACGTAGTAGGTGAGATCGGTTGAGTATACTAGGGAATTAATAGAATATCAGGTAAATTATGAGAGATCTTGTATTGTTCCTAGTTGATAATATTGGATATATGCTTTGGACTTTTTTCTATTTATTAACTTCACATCCTCCATAATAATTTAATCTAAACAAATCTATAGTGTTAAATTTGTAAATTATTTAATTGAAAAAAGGAAGTAGACCAAAACATGCTATTAAAAAAATCAACCTTCCAAATTAGTAGATTTAATATACTTGATAAAGTTTAATAACCATATATATTAATTTGTTATTTATGAGATATGTTAACAGTTTATAATAATAATAATAATAATAATAAAAATAATTAACAATTATTACGCATTGTTATTTCTTACAATAAATAGCGTTCCTGAGCTATTATTAACCTTGTATAAAAGAGTAAAAATCTAGACTTTAAAATATTTAAAATGAAATTATCTAGGACATTAAAAGTCAAGGTTTAGTGTGAAAAATTAATTGATTAAATAATAAAGGAAGTTAGATAATAAGGGGCGGGGGGTCAATAAAGTCAAATATTCGGAGATTTCAACCAAAAAAAATCTTGATATTTTTGTTTGTTTGTGTGCTGTTATTGGATAAGAAAGTTGATTTTTATCAAAAATATTAACACAAACTTTGATTGCTTTTATTAGAGGGATAATAATTTTGTTTTTAAAAATTCTTTTTATATAAATCTTATAAGTCATTTGATTGAGTGATTGTATACATGAATACAAATAAATTCTGGTGTGAAACACTCACACAACTTTCTCTTACACCAGTTCTCAAAATTATAATTGACAAATTGTATGGTTTGTGTACTTAAATTTAATGAAATTCGTCGAAAATTGAAAAAACTGTCCAATAAAAGCGCACTTCCGGTTTACTAATTTTCTTGAAACTCGGAATTTTGGCCACCTATTTATTTTTAATTAATTTTTGTTTGGATGATAGAATTGTATAATCAACTATGATAGCACTTTAGAGAAAAACATAGCCCCACCCGTCCCATGAAAGTGCCCTTAAATGAATTATTCCAGAGAAATGTTTTAAATAAAAGTTGTAGAACTTTGTATGTGTAGTTCTCGTATATATGAAGTTTCAAGAAAATCGTCGGAGAAATTTTTGAGAAAATCGCGAAAAAGTGAAAAAAAAAAAAAAAATCATATAGTAAAGTGGTAATGTAAACGCACTTCCGGTTATCCGTTTTTTTTTTTTTCAGAGTCGGAATTTCAACAACATATTCAATTATAATTAACATTATTTATAATGCAGAATTGTGTAATAAACTGAAATAGCACTTTAGAAAAAAACGTAATCCTATCCCTCCCCTGAAAGTGCCCTTAAATGAGTTTTCCCAAAAAAATGTTTGAAATAAAAGTTGTAGCTCCTTGTATGTATAGTTCATATACCAAGTTTGAAGAAAATCGTCGGTGCCATTTTTGAGAAAAACGCAAAAAAGTAAAAAAACTCAACTAGTAAAGTGGTATATTCGGTTGAAGAATCTTGACAGATAACGTATTGTCTAATGCCCATGGTAATACCTAAATGGAATATCAAGTTTCCAACTTTCTACGGTTTTTGTGTTTAGCTTTCTCAAGGAATTATTACATAGCATTTTACGGCAAAGAAGATGTAAAAAAAAAAAAATGAGCAAAACGGATTCACATTTCAAGTGAAAGAATTTTGACATTTGGTTTAAAGAAAACTACTAGGTTTTTGAGCTATGCTGTTCACATAAAACACACACACACACACACACACAGACCATTTGCTAAAAACCATTTTTTTTTTTGGACACAGGGGACCTCAAAACGGATATTTCCGGTGAAAACTCGATATCGAAAATTTGACACAATTACAATACTTCCTCTTACTAGGAATAAGAGAAAGTAAAAATATATCTGAAGAGTATAAAATAAAAAAAACTATTCAATTTAAAAGTTTATTATATCTACTTTTCGGACACCTAGACACTTAAGTGCATTAATATATAAGTTAAATACATTTAACTCTCTATCTCTCCTTGACAGTTCCTGGGGAAGATCACCAGTCGTCAATTGAATAAACTTTTAAAGTGGAAAAGTTTTATTTCTTTGGCCCCCTCCAGCCAACCAACATTTTGCTTGTTTTCTTAAAAAACGGCCAAACATTACTATTGTTGTTGTGGTGGTGGTTAATTCCGCACAGCTGGAAAGCATCAGAGACATTTTCCGTGGTAGCCTGCTTCATTTTGTGGTCATCGACCGGTTTCGGGCGTACGCCCATCTTCAGGATGCGTTTTTCAGACAGTGTGGCAACACAGACTTGCACAGAGCAAATCTGTGTTGTCATACTGTCTGAAAAACGCGTCCTGAAGATGGGCGAACGCCCGAAACCGGTCGATGACCACAAAATGAAGCAGGCTACCACGGAAAATGTCTCTGATTACTATTGTTTATATTGATAAAATGATAAATTTTCTTTCTTCAAATTTTACC
Source organism: Triatoma infestans (assembly GCA_011037195.1). Lineage (NCBI taxonomy): Eukaryota > Metazoa > Arthropoda > Insecta > Hemiptera > Reduviidae > Triatoma > Triatoma infestans. The sequence goes on from JAAEAF010000346.1 coordinate 13,173, forward strand.
CACTTATCCTAATATAAATAAAGAGTAGATGGGGGACAAGTACTAGGAATCTGCTAGGCTTGTAGAGAGCGCCAATAATATTGAAAAAGCAAATATTTGAATTTTAATGACTCAGATCACTCAGAACGACCTAAAAACAAATTATTATTTTTTTTTTTTGAAAAATGTTACAAATAAAAGTGATAGTTTATATTTATGAAGTTAGTATTCCAAATTTAAAAGAAATCATTGTAATCGTTTTGGAGAAAATTCCAAAAAAAAACTTAGAAAACCTATTCTGTAAAATCGCACTTTCTACTATCACATTTTCTTCAAATTTGGAATTCTAGCAATGTTGCTAATTTATATTAATTTAATTAAATTAAGGTGGCAGAAACCTATACATTCTAGAAGTGGAGGAAAGCTTGTCCGAAACCTTCCGAGCAGATGCGGTGGTAGTAAAATGTTTGAGCTTCCAAAACGACTTTTGGTTATTTGAGAGATATTTGGTTTACATGTATATACATACGCTAAAAACATTTTTTACTTTCACTTACGTTTAGTAAGAGGAAGTATTGTAATCGTGTCAAATTTTCGATATCCAGTTTTCACCAGAATATCCGTTTTGAGGTCCCCTGAGACCAAAAAAAAAAATGGTTTTTAGAAAATGGTCTGTGTGTGTACGTTTGTACATGATAGTGGACCCAAGTTTCATCTGTAGTCACAAACCGGCGCAAAAAATCTTGTTGGTTGCGCTTAAAATGGGCCAGACTTTGTTCGGACATTTCCAATCTGGTGCGTTTATGGTCTAATGTCAAGAGCCGCGGCACCCATCTTGCCGATAATTTTTTCATTCCTAATTCTTCGGTTAAAATGTGATATACCCGTTCAGATGACATCCCTATAGCTTCAGCAATCTCTCGCACTTTCAGTCGACGATCCTCCATGACCATTTTATGCACTTTTGCGATAAATACTGGGGTCGTAGCACTTTTTGGCCGTCCACTACGCGGATCATCATCTAAGCTCTCCCGACCAAATTTAAACTCGCTGGTCCACTTGGCAACAGTTGAATATGAAGGAGCAGAGTCCCCCAGTGTGTTCTGAAAGTCGGCATGAATTTCTTTGCTTTCATACCTTTCTTTACAAAGTACTTAATCACTGCTCGAATCTCAGTTTTTTCCATTGTCACAAATCACTACGCGGGAACAACAACAAAGAGTCGTCACTACCACTCTCCTGCAGCAAGAGCACTGACGCGCCACGTGTTCACTCACAAAGGATGTGTGATTATTTCGCGGGAACCTCGTTGCTCTAGCACTGACATCTAGCGGTGATTCCGAGAACTTTTCAAACCACCCTCGTATGTATGAACAGCATAGCTCGAAAACCAAGAATCAGAGAAAGTTCAAATTTGATATTCCGTTTAGGTATCACCATGGGATCTGACAGTAAGTTATGAGTCAAAATTCCTCAACCGGAAATACCACTTTATTAATTAATTTTTTTCACTTTTTCGCGATTTTCACAAAAAATGACTCCGACGATTTACTTGAAACTTCCTATATAAACTACACATACAAAGATCTACAACTTTTATTTAAAACATTTCTCTGGAAAAGTTCATTTAAGAGCACTTTTAGGGAAGGGGTAGGGTTATGTTTTTCTCTAGTGCTATTATAATTGATTATACAATTCTATTATCTAAACAAAATTAATTAGAAATAAATAGATGGCCAAAATTCCGAGTTTCAAGAAAATTAGTAAACCGGAAGTGCGCTTTTACTGAACAGTTTTTTTTCAGTTTTCGACGAATTTCAGTTCTCAATTACAATTATGACAACTGGAGTGAGAGAAAGTTGTGTGAGTGCTTCACCAGACTTTTTTCATAATCGAAGGATCTCAAACCTTGTATTTCCGGTGAAAACACAATTTAGAAACATTCACACGTCACTCCTCTTACTAGGAGTGATAGAATGTAAGGATTAGGTGTGGTACTTTCACAAGACATTTTTTTTTTCAAGATTTTTTTAGTGAATAGTGCACAGCGACCTAAAAGAAGAACTATTGTGCCGCCCTGAGTCTTCTCACTGCCGGCCTCCAAGCAGTGTTATCTAGCTACAGACTTACTGCCAATTACTTGGGAAAGAGAAACTCTGGATTCAAGTCTTTATTAGTTGTCCTAAAATAAATAAATATCAAGCAATACAGGTAAAAATACAAATCTTCTTTTGGAGTTAGGTGTCCGAGACAGTCCTTGGGCAATGTTTTAGTGAATAGTTTTGGTCACCTAATCATATGGAATATTCTTTCGGAATCAATTTAATATATTGGTTTCTTGAGATCTTCTCATCTTCTCATCAGCACTAATTAAGTAAAAAGAAATTACAGACGCAATAGTCTTAGTCTGAACAAACGGATATAATTAATCCACTATCTGGGCCTATAAGCTGGAGGAATAAAGCTATATAAAATTGGCTGGATAAATTCCAAAAGAACATTTAGGTGACAGACTATTCATAAAAAATATGGCACAAGGCCATTCTCGGATAATCTCCAAAAGAAGATTTGTGTTTTTAGCTGCATTCCTTGTTACGTAATTTCTATCAGGGAAAACAGCTACAATACGACTCCATATAAAAATTCCAAGTTTACAAGCATTTGTCTTTTTATAATTGAATTAACTGTTGTAGGTGAAAAGCCTTATAAGGGTACCACACCTGATTTTTTACATTTATTTGGAATGAGAAGACATTCACTGAAGGGTATGGCTCTTCAGACATTGTTTTGTACAAGAAATCTTGAATAAATATGTAAAACAATAAAAAAAAACTGGATCGGTTTGTCACTATTGAATATCCTTACCTGTGAAATTAAATACAATCCAATGAAGAAGGCAAACAATGTAAGTAAGTGGAACAGTGTGATTACAGAGACTTGCACACAGCATAATCAGTTTACACACACGGTGTGTGATATGCTCACTGCATGTCCCTTTTATTACACTGTTTATCAAGACATCCTAATGTTGGACGAACACCGAAACCGGTCGTTGAAAACCAACAGAATGAAACCGGCTGATATTACGGAAATTATCTTTGATGCTTTCCAGTTTTGCAGACCTTACTATAAGAATGTAAGATAAATTCAGATAATTTTTAGAATAAAAATACAAGAAGGGGACCGAGCCTGACGGCCTAAATTCACCGCGATCCATCAACGATCTGTATTGTGGCACCCATAGTTTATCTGCTGGTACAGAACACATACTCAAGATTTGAAGATACAAGTCTAGTTTCTAAGACGTTAGAGAAGTTCCTTAATATAACCGAAAACTGGAGATTCTAGCCAGGTCGTCTTAACGGAAGAAGACATGGAGTGATATTTCAATCAAAGACTGCAATAATCTGGTTGACTGGTCATCTATTCCAAGCCTACAATGGTTCGTCAACAGTCTTACCATAACTGTTAGAGCCTTTGGCTAGTGATATTCCTTCTTCATTCTTCTCTTTTCTGCCTGGCCAATCTTAAATACTTTTTTATAATTTCCTATGTGGATGGCTGTAGGAAGCAGGGAGAAATCTTCTTCTTCTTCATCCAACGCCCGTCCGTGGCCGCTCGGCCATTTGAAGCCGTGCCATCCAGTAGAGCCTGGCGCCCTTGCAAACTGTTATCTCGGTCATTGGCTTCCAGACCATTGCTGCTAAGGAAATGTTCGGCCGTCCCTTCGCCTTCCATACATAGGAGGAAGTCAACAAGACCAAGGCGGTGTAGATGGCTCTGGAGGAAGTCGTGGGCGGTAGCCATCCTGAAGGTGGCGACTGTGACGTCTCTCGGTAAGTTGTCGGGGATGGTGTTGGATGTGACGAACGGTTCCCATCTTTTGCCAATGGCAGCCGCCTCCTAAGAAACCCTCACTACCTCCTTTACAGATAAATTGATGATGCCGCATGTTGATTTGTATGTGGCTGGTTGATCTCCTTGACGGTGCAAGCAGCCATCCTTCGCGAGCTTGCCCGCGTGCTCGTTCCCATCAATCCCACAGAGTCCTGGTACCCACTGGAAATGGACTTCTGTTCTTGATAGAAAGAAATCTATTGAACTTATTCGCTTTTAATTAATTATAACAATTATATTCAAAGAAAGTCATGAGGGGTGTTACACAGCAAATTGTTTTCGACATTATAATTTGGAAAATTAAGTTTAAGAATTTTCAAACTAAGGTTTATTTTCTTCTTCTTAATAAAATAAGTGTTATAGAATAAAGTAACGGAAACACGTATTTTCTCCTTGTATGCCTATTTTATTTCAATCGTAGTAAAAAAATAAATAAATAAATTTCTATTTGGATTTTTATAAAACTTAAATGTAGATTTTGGAATTATTCTTGAGCAAATTTATTTTTCTCCTTTTTTTTTTTTAAAAATAAATATTTTTAATGCAAATATATAAAAGCGAGAAAAGTAGTAATTCATCAGAAAATAAAGAAGAAAGGTTGTAGGTGGAAGCAGATGTTGCTAAATCCCTGAGGGACTCTTCTTATACTCGTCACGGTAAGTCCACCGATTTGGATACGGGTACTGACTTCCCTTGGAGCAATCAACATCGTCAGTTATACCTTCTGCCAATGGTTACACTGCTCTTCAAAAAACCGACCAAACTTTCAGGTGGGTGTTACAAATCGAAGGTCCTTCTCTATACTACTACTACTACTACAACCACCACCACTCTTCTTCAATTCTCTTGAATCTGAGTTTAAAAACATCTGTTTCTATGTGTATTGTCACGTGGCCCGCATTTTTCTTTACCTTTATCTTTCTTTTGACCATTTAACCATCAGTTTAATATTTAACCATTTCATTCTGGTGTTTGTATGCCACAGTTCTTTTCTCTATTGGTAGAAATTTTAGTCACGATGGATTAACTTAAAGCTGGGATTTAGTTACGTTTTTATTTACATTGAAGGTTTTGGCTTTTCCTTTCCACTTTTTAAGTTTTCCTATGTTATGGTCTATTAACAAACAATGAATTAACTATTTTGAACGTAAGGCACCATTTGGGTAGATGAAGCATTTTATTTGCGAACATAATCTTGCTTAAAGATGCTGTAACAGTGCTATCTGGATATCCAGATAAGTTGGTTTATTATTAAGCAGGCATTTTTTAGCCACTAGATCTTAAACTAAAGTTATGGCTTGCAAGAAAAATTCTCCTCTCTACTTTCTAAATAATTATTGATATAAACCTAGGCTATTGAAACAAATTTAATATTTTTAACTATAATATGCCTACACTATATGCGAAAGAAATCGTCGTAAAAGAAAATGTTATTAAAACATGGTTATATCGTTACGCATTTATATCAGTATATCCTGCCTGGATTACTAAAGCTAAATATAAAATTATCGTATAAAATAGAAAAATGAGATTTCTGAGAAAAGTTAAAGATTGCATAAGGAAATGTTGAATATGAGCATATACGAGGTGTGTAAATTAAGTAACGAGACTGATTTTCTAGTGTTCGATCTGGCAACACTGGAGACGCGGCGCATGCGTGGTAGGGCAAGTAAACATCTGATACACGTCCAGTGCAAATTTGAAAATGCTAGAGTTGTTGCACTGTCCGTAGTGACTTTTTTTGTGAGCAAGTTTTTTCAGTGCGTTTTAAAAATGAATGACATCAATTACGAGCAACGTTGTGCTATCAGGTTTTGCTTCAGACTTGGGCACAGTGCAACGGAAACGTTTGAAAAACTGTGCCAGGCCTATGGAGACAATGTTTTGTCGAGAGCACAGGTTTTTAGGTGGTTTAAGTCGTTTGCAGAAGGAAGGGAATCAATTGAAGACGAACCTCGCAGCGGAAGGCCTTCATCTTCAAGAACCGACGAAAATGTTGGCAGAATCCGCGATCTTGTGCGTTCAGATCTTCGTTTGACAGTCCGAATGATCGGCGAAGAGTTGAATTTGACTCATACAACCGTTCATCAAATTTTGACTAATGAATTGGGGACGAGAAAAATTTGTGCACAAATGGTTCCGAAAAATCTTTCACAAGATCAAAAAGACATCAGAAAGGAAAGGAGCCTTGACTTTTTGGGAGCAATTGAAAACGATCCCAATTTTTTGGAACGTGTTATTACAGGAGACGAGTCTTGGGTGTTTGAGTATGACCCGGAAACTAAGCGTCAGAGCATGCAGTGGCACACTTAAACCTCTCCAAGGCCAAAAAAAGCAAGAATGAGCAAGTCAAAAATCAAATGCATGCTGATTTGCTTTTTTGATAGCCAAGGAATCGTTCACAAAGAATTTGTGCCTCAATGCCAAATGGTAAACCAACATTTTTACCGAGAAGTTCTTGAGAGACTTCGAAAAAGAGTCATGCGTGTGAGACCAAACATCAAAAACAAGTGGGTGTTGCATCACGACAATGCTCCGTGTCACACCGCGATTTCTATTAATGAGTATTTGGCCAGTAATAACATTCCTGTGGCTCCTCAGCCTCCTTATTCACCCGACTTGAGTCCATGTGACTTTTTTTTGTTCCCCAAATTGAAAAATCACCTCAAGGGACGCCATTTTGGAACATTGGAGAATATTCAAACAGCCGTAACCGACCAACTGAAGTCTATTCCAGTATCCGAGTTCCAGCACTGCTATGACGAATGGAAGAATCGTCTTCAGCGTTGTGTGGCTTCCCAAGGTAGTTACTTTGAAGGGGACAATGTTGAATTGTAATTTTATTTGAATAAAAAAAAGATAAAAAATCAGTCTCATTACTTAATTTACACACCTCGTATGACCCAAATATAAAGAAGGGTGAAAAAATCTGATTAGAAATCCATCCAAGACTTCCAAGAATTTGGTTAGAAATTTTTTTTTTACTTGAGTTCACACTTTTTTCAAACTCAGATGACCTTAAAAAAAAAAAAAATGCGTATTTCGGTGAAAAACTCGATATCGAAAAATTTGAAACATTGCAATACTTTCTCATTACCAGAGCAGTAAGAGAAAATAAAAAGAAAATCTGGTGTGATACACTCACACAACTTTCTCTTACTTCAATTTTCAAAATTGTAATTGACATATTTTATAGTTAGTATACTAAATTTAATGAAATTCGTCGCAGTTCCTCGAAAACTGAAAAAAACTGTTTAGTAAAAGCATACTTCTGGTTTTTCTAATTTTCTTGAAACTCGCAAGTTTGGCCATCTGTTTCTAATTAATTTTGTTTGGTTGGTAGAATTTTGTATAATCAACTATGATAGTACTTTAGAGAAAACATAACCCCACCCCTCCCTCAAAAGATCCCCTTAAATGATTTTACCAGGAGAAATGTTTTAGCACTGTATGCAGTTTACACTACTAGTTTAAAGAGAATCGTTGGAGCCGTTTTCGAGAAAATACCAGAAATCTGAAAAATACTTTTTAGTAAAAACGCACTTCCGGTCATCCGATTTTTTCAAATTCGGAATTTCAACAATACATTTAATTGTAATTTGATAATATTATTTAGATAATAGAACTGTGCAATAAACTGAAATAGCACTTTAGAGGAAAACCTAACTCCATCCCTCCCCCAAAAGTGCCCCTTAAATGAATTTTCCCAGAGAAATGTTTTTAATAAAAGTTGTACATTAGTGTATTTGTCTTTGATATCCAGTAAACTTCCGATTATCCGTGCATGAATTTAATTTTAGAACTTAATTATATGTATTTTTTAAAGACATATTTGCTCCCTTTTATGTTTACGCATCGACCAATGGGAATTCGAGTATAACGACATAATAGCACTTAGAAAAATTCGAACGGATATAAAAAAAAAATCATTAAAAGATTCCTGCAAACAAACCAAAAATCACAGATTTTTTTAAATAATAATGAGCATTAAAAAACATGTTAAAATAATTGTCTGCCTTAGAAATGTATAATATGTTGTTTTTTAGAAATAAATAATTATAGTTCGGATTATCCGTGCCGCCTTTCCCCACCATTAGCCCGGATAATCGGGAGTTTACTGTAGCATGTTTGAAGAATATCGTTGGGGTTTTGAGAAAAAAAAGTGAAGAAAAAAAAAACATTCAGTAAAATGGAACTTCCGGTTTGACAGATGACCTACAGTCTGATTCTATGGTGATACCTAAACAGAATATCAAGTTTCAACTTTCTATGATTTTTACTTTCTCTTACTCCTAGTAAGAGGAAGTATTGTAATCGTGTCAAATTTTCGATATCGAGTTTTCACCGGAAATATCCGTTTTGAGGTCCCCTGAGTCCAAAAAAGTGGTTTTTAGCAAATGGTCTGTGTGTGTGTGTGTCCGTGTGTGTGTGTGTGTGTGTGTGTATGTATGTATGTGAACAGCATAGCTCAAAAACGAAAAACCGTAGAAAGTTAAACTTGATTTCCGTTTAGGTATCACCGTGGGATCTGACACTACGTTATCTGTCAAAATTCCTCAACCGGAAGTACCACTTTACTAGTTGGATTTTTTACTTTTTTGCGATTTTCTCAAAAATGGCTCCGACGATTTTCTTTAAACTTCAAACATCAACCACACATACAAAGAGCTACAACTTTTATGAGATCATTTACCATTCATTGTTTTATACTTTTATTTGAAAACATTTCTCCGGGAAAATGCATTGAAGGGCACTTTTGGGGAGGGGTGGGGTTAGGTTTCTATCTAAAGTGCTATTTCAGTTTATTAGACAATTCTCCCATCTAAATAATGTTAATTAGAATTAAATATGTTGTTGAAATTCCGAGTTTGAAAAAAATCGGATAACCGGAAGTGCGTTTACTTTACCACTTTACTAAATGATTTATTCACTTTTTCGCAATTTTCTCAAAAATGGCTCCGACGATTTTTTTGAAACTTCGTATATAAACTAAACATGCAAAGATCTACAACTTTTATCTAAAACATTTCTCTGGGAAAATTCTTTTAAGGGCACTTTTAGGGGAGGGGTGGGTTAGATTTTCATCAAAGTGCTATCCTAGTTGATTATACAATTCTATCATCCAACCATAATTAGTTAGAAATAAATAGATGGCTGAAATTCCGAGTTTCAAGAAAATTAGTAAACCGGAAGTGCGTTTTTACTGAACAGTTTTTTCAGTTTTCCACGAATTTCGTTAAATTTGGTACACAAACTATAAAATTTGTCAATTATCATTTTGAGAACTGTAGTAAGAGAAAGTTGTGTGAGTGTTTCACACAAGATTTTTTGTTTTTGAGTTATGCTGTTTACATACACACAGAGACTATTTTCTAAAAACCACTTCTTTGGACTCAGGGGGACCTAAAACGGATATTTCCGGTGAAAACTCGATATCGAAAATTTGGCACGATTACAATACTTTCTCTTTACTAGGAGTAAGAGAAAGTAAAAAATAAAAAACTAAAAAAAAAAACAACATTATCTCATCTAATACGATTACCAACCCACAATTATAGAGGTGTAATAAAATTTATAAAATTGCAGTCCAAACAAAGTGGCGCAACTAGTGCAATATTTTTAAACTAAAGATCTCTATTTAAACAGAGATATTATAAAGAAAGGCATGTAAGAGACAATAAATATTATTATAATATCGTTAAAAAGAAAAAGAAAACAAAATCAACATATATATATATATAGTTTCTGGGTGGAGTTTCAACGCTTCTTTAAAATCCGTTTCATTTTAAAAAGATGGTATGGCGGCGTGACATTTAGTGTTACACACTTTCAATAACCAGTAAAATTAGTGACAATAATCAATTCTATGCTATTATAACGCATAATTTCCGGTAAGAAGTTTTTTTTTACTGGTTAACAGGATATAATCATACAATTTGTTACTTTTTTTAAGGGTATATTTTGTTTTGATTTATTTGTTCCTGATTAACTAACTATATAATTTATTTATTTGGTTTTTCAAAAAAACAATAATGGGAAATAACGATTGTAGGATTTATTTTTAAACGAAATGTACCTAATTAAAAAAAACAAAAAAAAAACAGAATTTTATTTAAATAAGCAACGTATTTTAACGTCACGTATCCTCAGAACCTCCCCAAAAAAATAATAAATTCTTCCAGAAAAATGCGCAATTCCGCGCAAATAGATTTATATTTGCGCAGTTAGAATTCCAAGAAAAACCTTCCATAGCCGTTTTCGAAAAAAAAATTCCAATAATCTTACTTTTGTAAATTGTACTTCCTGTTAACGATTTTTTATTAAATTTGGAATTTAAAAATATATTACCTTGAAGCCTAATGCTACTGTTGTTTCCCAGCAAATCTCCCTCCAAAAAAAATTAATATTCCCGGGAGTAATGTTACAAATAAAAGTGATAGGCGATTATGTGGATAGATTGTAGATCATGGATTGTGGAAGAGGATTATTGCATTGACGGCAATCTTGAACCCCCGGAGCCCCTTGTAGTGGAAGGATGAAATCGAAAAATAATAGTTTTTAAAAATAATTTAGAATATTTTATAATATCGAAAATTGTATTTTAATATTTTATATTTATTTTAGTGCCTGTGAATTTACCTTCAAAAAGAGTGTATTTTAGAACCAGATATATTAAATCTAGGTCATTGCTATTAAGAAAACAAAGGCACAAAAATCCGTTAATATAATACAATGAGACTTGGCCAACTGCTTTGTTAGAGAGAGCATTCCTTAGAATAGTCTAAACTCAGCCTTCAATCAACTAAGTGGCATTCTGCTTCCATAGCCAGAACAGTACACTTCAGGAATCGCTCAGTGCCAGTGATAGATATTTGCCTTTATTCTGGATAAACGTTATTTTATTAAGATACAGTGTGATGTTGTAATATACTTAAATTTACTAAGAGATAATATAATTATTTATAAAACAGTGGTGCTTTCTTAATTATTCTTATTACTTGTATCTCCAACTTACTTACAAGCCCTTTTCACTAAAACGCTCGTGCTACACAACCAGCTACTACAAATACACATCATTAACCATAACATTACACCCTTCTCAGTGCACTGCCGGCTCCAAGCAGTGTTTTCTAGCTACAGACAATCCTGCCCATCACCGGACAATGAATTGTAGTGGCTCCTAGAAAGAGAATATCTAAGGGCAGCATGATGGATTTCCTAGTCCAGCGCGCTACCACTAAGCTAATCCCTTCCTTCTCCCTTGGCTTAGGCCAGTTAACTAGGGACCGAGACCCTAGTTTGTGTACTGTGTTTGTCCTTATCTGCAAAGAGTAGAGTGTAATTAGTTTTACGGGTAAGTATATTGTTTACTGTTCTGATGAAGTGCATGGAGTACTGAGCTATGGTAACCCATGGGAGTCAGTACTCCCCAAGTAACAGCATGCAACACTTACCCCTTGCGAGCTGGATAGATAGTATACGAAATTTAAAGAAAATCGTTGAATTTTTTTTTCAAGAAAATTGCAAAAAGAAACTGAAAAACGACTATCCATTCAATCGTACTTCCGTTTGTTGGGTTTTGACTGAATGCATTGGTGTCTAATGCATTGGTGGTAAATAATAAGTAGTACCTAAATGGACTACCTAGGACATGCGTTTTTGAGATATTTTGTTCACGCACAAACCAAAATTTATGTAGGTATGTACCAATGAGCTCCTTTTCTTAATAGTCCATGCTTCTGCGCCGTAAAGTGTAGCTCCTCAGTAGGAAGGAAGTAAGCATTCTTTTTTTTGGCTTGAAGTTTGAGACTTGTTTGTACCACAGTACGAATGAATTGTTCTTATTATTCGTCAACCCTGAGACAATATTTTCCTAAACTTCCACCTTCTTCGAACTATACTCCTAGGTATTTAAATTCCGTGCTATGGGAAATAGTGTCCAATTTCTAACATATAAAGCATTATTGAAAGAATTAAAGGCCATGTATTCAGTTTTTTTCTTTATTTACTGACTATCCCTTTAAAGAATTATCCTTATAATTAAGAACGTTTCTTTAATTTCTTCATTCTCCCTTTGGATGGGGAGTAAGAATTCATTTTCAGTGCACTCTTTCTGCTCCAGTACCCATGGGCTCATGTTTGTTTTTTTTTCTATTCCTCTTTTCCAGTCTAATTCCCCTGTTTTGCCATTTTTCATCAAGGGCAGATAGGGTTCTTAATCATGGAGAAGACGGTCTATCTAGGAGAGGTTAACTCGAAATCAAAACCTGATTGTCCAAGTTCAGCCAGCAACTCTCTCTCGGTAAAAAATTACAACGTTTTCAATTCCAAAAGAAAAGATGTATGATTCTATCACCTACATAAAATTATGATACATTAGAAGGATTACTAGATTGCACATTTGAAGCAAATTGATTAATCAGAAATACGACTTTACAGAAAAGTCCATCAGTAAGATAATCATGATGGAATGAAGTGGTAGGGGCTAGAATTAGGATAGCATATGCCCGGCTAACTCACGCCTACTTATTCCTAAAATAGCCTGCAAGAGAATGTGAGGAATATAGGGGACCCTATCACGGTTGGGCCATATAATTGAGGACTGCGGGAAAAATCACCAGGATAGGCGGCGGCTGTTTGTAGAGCTTACAGGCAAATTGGAGGAGATGATTGGGTAATAAGGAGCAAGAAATAGAGAAAGTCTGAAAAAAAAGCTTCCTTGATGGAGAAAATATGAAAGGAGATAGTGGAGTTTAGGATAATGCTGAATGATTTTGACAATGTATAGATGGGATTGTTTATAAGGGATTAAGATTGTAATGATAATTAGGATTAGCCGGATGGTATGATGATTAAGGTGCGAAAGACCCAGTTGTCTTTGTTAGAGAGCATTCCTTAGAATAGTCTAAACTCAGCCTTCAATCAACTAAGTGGCATTCTGCTTCCAAAGCCAGAACAGTACACTTCAGGAATCGCTCAGTGCCAATGATAGATATTTGCCTTTATTCATTTGACCCAGTTGTCAGTGTCGTTGCACTGAACAACGACAATAGATTTTCGGAATCCCTTGGAGTTTTCTTGAAAATCGTCTGCAATGATTTTCTTTAAATCTGGATTGCTCAAAAAGTATCATTCTTATTTATTACATTTTTTCCGGAAAATTTAAATATGTTTTGTATTTTAAGATTTTGAAAAATTGTTGTTTGTGTTTGATCAAGGTTTTTAGCACTTTCTTTAGGCCAACAATCTAATTACATCAACTACTATCTATTTACCTTGGAGGAGGTCAAATTTTAAGTTTTTAAATTTGTTAGTTTTATATGAGAAATGTGTGTTTGTGTGTTTTATACCAGATTATGTTTTTTTTTACAAAATAACCAAGGCTGTGCTAGAATTGTATATTTATTAATAACAATATTTTGAATATGAAATGGGTTTATACAAATGCAAATACTTTTTAATGATATATTAGCTTTGATTTGATTATAAACGTATCATTTATTAAAAGAGTGTTATTTAGAAAAATGACTTACTAAACAAAGTAATGCTTCTTTAAAATATGGTTCCCCGATATTTTTTATATTGTTATAGAGTCAGACACAAATCATCATTGGCCATGATATTTTAAAATACTAGTCACGATTTGTTTGTTTATTTTTTTTTTTAGTTATTCATACATCATTTATATGTATGTTTATCCAATAAGAATAGAGAATATATAATATTGTTTGGTTAGGTTTTGTATCAATTCATGTTACTAAACGATTTCTAGTTAAAAATTCCAGCAAGGTTCAATCGATTATTTATACATATTATATTTAGTATGTATAATATTAGTTTCGATTTTTTCTCCCCTAACAATAATTGTTAACTATATCTTTTTAGTTACTCTAGTGCTTGTCACCCTTATATTAAATTTTTGTATATCGTTTGAGTTTTGTAGCATTGGCCGGGTGTTAAATTTTATTCCTCATGGGACACACAGCTGGCTCCACCCAGTCGATTTCTATAGGATATAGAAATTCAGAGAAGTGAGTCGAATCAATAAGGGGTGTATGGTTCCCTATTTTTTCCCCTCTCTCTCTCTCTCTTTTGGTTTGTACAAAACGGCTTTTGTGATATAGGGTGGTTTATTGGGCGCTCTCGCGGATTTTTGATTGTAAATGTGTCTGTAGAATGTGTATATGCACTAGTCCAGTCAGAATATAGTTCAGTATGAACGGTGAATTACCATCGTTGGTAGTTTAAATGGGGTCTCGTGTGTTCAACTAATATTTCTCTTCTATTGTTCCATTGATTTTTAACAATATATTTACAGAGAGAAGAGAAAGAGAGTTTTGCCTATTAAACGCTTCATGGTGCATAACTTTCCCATGTGATATTTACTTTACTTTTTCACTTTCTTTTTTTTTTTGGCATCAGCCTTGATGCCATACAGCCATAGCTCTTAATTGTATATAGCTTGTAAACTATTTTATCTTGTTTAAATTACTAAAAGGCACTAAATATTCACTTTTGTACCAGGATACTGTCCCACTTCAGATTCACAGAAACAAAATGACACATGCACACCAAATAACATTCGCACCGATAGGAGTAGAGTACTTGATATTTCTCTACTCCTTTTTGTACTTAAACCTAAAATAAAAAACATATATACAGGCTTAACCTAACGTAAACCATTCTCGCCAATAAATACTATCATGCTAATAAATACATTCATTCAAAACTAATTAAGCCTAATCTAATTTATAAAGCTAAGAGCTTGGATGGAATAGAATACTTGATATTCCTCTACTCATTTTGACTTATACCTAAATTAAAACACTACAAATATTTATATTAAACCTAACCTAAACCTTTCTCGCCAATAAATACTATCATGCTAATAAATACATTCATTCAAAACTAATTAAGCCTAATCTAATTTATCTTCCATCTTCACCAAACATACTCTTTAGATTCACCCAATTACATTCTCACACAAAGCTAAGAGCTTGGATGGAGTACAGTATTCTCGATATTCCTCTACTCATTTTGACTTATACCTAAATTAAAACACTATAAATATTTATATTAAAATAATTTGCAACACTAAACTTTTTTAAGCGCACATTATATTTTGACCTCAATTTTACTATAAATATTCCATTATAAATTCGGCCAATTTTATGTCCTCTATCTTTAGAATTGTTATGAAGTTCAAGGGAGTTGTAATTTATTGAACAAAACATTCCTCTGTTGATTAAAAGCTGGACAAAAATCATGATTATCTGTTCTAAAATTTGCCACCTTCCTTTTGATTAGATCTGAGTCGGCAGATAGTTTTGGATTATATACTTCTTCAAAACATGTTCACTATACCAAGGTTGTTTATTTACTTCCCGGGTTAATTCTTTTATAAAACATCCCTTTATCGCCAGTAGCGAATTTAATTTGCCATGTTTTCATAATAGATGATTTTAATTCTGTCAGTGAATCCTTCCATGGGAGTTTCACTTCGTGCTCAACTCCCTGAATAGTGAGTGGCTCTCTTTGCTAATAAGTCTCTGCATATTCATTTCCCCTAATATCCTAATGTGAGCTTTGATCTAAACAAACCTGACATTTATGCCAATATTTTTTAAATTATTATATTACTTTTTCACTTGACAATACTAGTTCCAATTTTTTTTTTTTACAAAATATTGGTGGTATGAATAAAAAGTGAGTATTATACTCAATGCTTAAGTAATTGCTGGTTTTACTCTAAGTAAAGAATAAATGGAAATAAAAGAAAAGGTAAAAAATAAAAGGAGTTTATACTCAACAGTGAAAATATGACTTAGATACTGAAATTAAAATAGTATATACGCACATTTCATACCAACAAAAAACGTATAAATTCTCTCATCTCTTAAGTAAATACTCCGTAATTTTCAGTTCTGCTCTTCGATACAATTTCGTCAAAATCCGACAATCGAAAGGGCCATCTTAATTTTTACATTCTCTTACTCCTAGTAAGAGGAAGTATTGTAATCATGTCAAATTTTCAATATCGAGTTGTCACCGGAAATATCCGTTTTGAGGTCCTGTGAGTCCAAAAAAGTGGTTTTTAGCAAATGGTCTGTGTTGTGTATGTATGTATGTGTGTATGTGAACAGCATAGCTCAAAAACGAAAAATCGTAGAAAGTTGAAACTTGATATTACGTTTAGGTATTACCATGGGAACTGAAGGTGCTTTATCTGTCATAATTCCTCAACCAGAAGTACCACTTTACTAGTTTTTTTTACGTCTTTGCGATTTTCTCAAAAATGGCTTTAACGATTTTCTATAAACTTGGTGTTTCAACTACATATACATATAACTTATATATACAATACCTACAATACCTATAACATACATATATAATAGCTACCACTCCGGGAAAATTTATTTAAGGGCACTTCTGGGGGATGGGTGGGGTTAGGTGTTCATCTTAACTGCTATTTCAGTTTATTAGACAATTCTGTCATCTAAATAATATTAATTAAAATTAAATAAGTTGTTGAAATTCCGAGTTTGTAAAAATCGAATTTGGAAGTGCGGTTTTTCCTTCACTTTACTAAATGATTTTTTTCACTTTTTCGCGATTTTTTAAAAAATGGCTCGAAAGATTTTCTTGAAATTTCGTATATAAACTAAACAGGCAAAGATTTACATTTTTTTTATTAAAAACATTTCTCTGGGAAAATTCATTTAAGGCTACTTTTAGGGGAGGGGTGGGGTTACAGCTTCCTCTAAAATTAATTAGAAATAAATAGATGTGGCCAAAATTCCAAGTTTTTAAGAAAATTAGTAAGCCGGAAGTGCGCATTTACTGAAAAGTTTTGTCAGTTTTCGACGAATTTCGTTATATTTGGTACACAAACTATAACATTTGTCAATTATAATTTTGAGAATAGGAGTAAGAGAAAGTTGTGTGAGTGTTTCACACCAGATTTTTTTTTTTTTTTTAGTCTTGTATTTTCTCCGTTTGGTAACATTCTGATGTGCCACTGATGTCACAATTTGGGGCCATCTGATCGATCTTCCATCTCTACAAGTCTTTAAAGCTGTTGGGGGCCACTCTATGAGAACAAATCTTTGAAAAATAAATCTATCTAGCGTGTTTGTTTTTCAGATTTCTTTTGATTGATTAAAAAAAAATAAAATTCGATAAAGTAAATGGTGTAAACGGGAAGGTATTTTCAATTTCTCGCAAAAAGAGATAAATACGAATAAATTTTTTTCCTAAATTAATAAATGCTAAAATTTTTTAGGCTAAGAGGATAATTTGCAAAATAAAATGGGCATTTTTTCAACAAATTGTAGAATTTAAAAAAAAATTAATATATAGAAGTAGGACAAATAATAAGTTTACGCATATTATTCACCGAATTTTAATAGATTTTTTTTTCCTCAGAAAACTACACGACAACAGATCAAGACTATCACTAAACAACAAACGACTCATATACCCATCTATATTAAAAACCTATCTGGACATACGGCATCAAACTATGGGATAGAACAAAACGTTGAAATCTCCCAAAGAATTCCAATCTCTCCAATCCAAAAATACTTCGCACTATCGTTAACACTCCATTTTATGTTTCAAATCTAATCATTCATAAGGATTTAGACATTCCTTTTGCAAAAATAAGGTTTGCCCCGAACCCCGATATAAAAAATTCCATTAGACTTTTTATTCCCATTCTAAATAATCTTATCCGAAATTTATCATTCCGTTGCATTACAGACAATCCTCTCAGACGTTTAAGGCGCCAGTGGCTTTGCGATCTCCTCTTCGCAGTAGAAGGGAGCAATTAATTGGAATTATTAATTAGGGCTTGTTACCGCTCTGGATAGCTTCTCCCTCATGTTGTTTAATGTGAGAAATGTATGAGTCAGCGTCAGTGTGAGTTTGTCAGTATTACTTATAGAACACTTAGCGCTGGTTTAACGATTCAAATAAATAATAAAAAAAAAAGAAAAAAAAGAAAATCTGGAGCTGATTTTGAGTAAATTGCCAAAATCTGGAAAATCCATTCAGTAAAGTGTTACTTTCGGATGATTGGTTTTGTTTAAAAAAGTTTTAAGCAAAGTTGAAGAACTTAAGCGAAAGCATCAAAAACATCAAGTTTTAAAGTGGTATTCAAATCGTCAGGACTGAAAATTACGATGAGATATTTGTACATCAATGGCCAAAGGAAGAAGAAAATTTTATTGGAGAACATACAGAGCTCCGAAGAAGGGCACCCCAATGGTACTCGAAACGTAGAGCAACAAAGAATTCCTTTTCTTTAGAAACTCCTCTGGCCATTGCCGTACAAACAACTCATCAAGTTTTAACTTTCTGTTTTTTTTATTTTTGAGTTATGATGAACAAAGCCAATCACACAAACAGACCAATTTCTAAAAACAATTTTTTCAGACATAGGCGTTTCCGGTGAAAGTATGTATTTCCGGTGAAGACTTGATATGAAAATCTGACATTTCGCAATACTACCTCTTACCAGCAGTAAAAAAATAAAAAAAATAAAAAAAATAAAAGGAAGTAAAAAAAAAATATTAAAACAATCTTTGGCTTGAAATTTACTGGAATGATAAAGACTTTAACGGTGGGAAATTAAGTAAGTAGCATTTTAGGAGGGTGTGAGCAAAACAAGAATCTCTATTGGTCGGCTAGTAGGACCTCCCAACAGAATCCAATGGGGTGGTCCTCTTATAACATGAATCTTTCTAAACGCCAAAAAGGACTTGTCACATTCATACATTCTGAACACTATATGTTCACACCTTGCTCTTCATCCACGTCACTTCACAAACATACTCACTCACGCTCTACACACACACACATACACCCAAACAAATGTTGCCAACCTATCTTATAGTTGTATAAAAACAGATTTTTTTAAACTCTCCAGCCTTAAATTACTACCTGAGACATAGTTTGTGTGAGTTGTATTTTTTTTTATTCTTTCTTTCATTCTAACTTGACAACATCCGTCTTTTGAAGTCGGCTAATATCTCCGGCACTGTTGAAAGGTATTACTACCACAGATCTTCTTAATGCAGTTAAAAAAGAAAAAAGTATAATAGTAAACAAAGTTTGGCTTTCTTTAATATTTTTTTTATTTTTTAGATCGCAAAAAAAATATAACTTTTGAATAAAGCTTATAATCCTTAGGAATAAAATTGTAAGCTTTTATTAACGTTGGTTAAAAATCTTTCGAAATTTTTATTCTGATTATTTTGTGGTAGGTTTGATTTAAAATATTTTAAAATGATTTAAATCATTTTCATTTTATATTATCTACAAAGGGAAGTGTCTGTAAAGTGTAGTGTAATGATGTGATGTGTGATTGTAGTGGCACGAGCGGTTTAGTAAAAGGGCTTGTAAGTATGTTTGAGATAAAGATAAAAGTATTAAGAATAATTAAGAAAGCACTGGTAGATTAAATTAGATATATTCTTTAAAGATATTTGAATGCTATTCAATAACTCTGTAATTTAGTACAAAACTCTTATGTTATAACTTATAACTGATGCGATCTCCTTGATGACTAGAACAAGTCTCTTAATAAATGATCCAGAATAAGGGCAATGTTTAAGAGAGCGATTCCTGAAGTGTTCTGGCTTTGGAAGCGGAATGCAGACCTCGTTATTTGAAAGCAGAAATCAGACTCTATTATTTGAAAGCTGAAGGCAGACTATTTTAAGGAATCTCTCTCTAGCGGGGGAATTTTCTTTTACAAAAGAATTAACCCAACGGGATTTTTGTGACTTTGTTTTCCCAATAGCAATGACCTAGATTGTAGTATACCTGACTCTAAAATACACTCTTTTTGAAGGTAAATTCACAGCACTAAGATAATTATAAAATATTAAAAAAAAATACTATTTTTGATACTGTAAAATATTGTAAACTCTAAACTATTTATTTTCATTGCTTTCTTCCACTACAAAAGCCTCATTAAAATCGCAAAATGGGGAGTTGAACTTAACCTTAGACATGATTATGTTGAAATTAATTTGACAGAAAGTGGTATTTATTATTATTTGTCTGTGGGTAGGGACCAATCCTACGCTATCCAAAGCCCCACTGGGCCCATATAGCTACCCCAAGAAAAACAACAACAAACCTGGTCTAGAACAAATATCCAGACGCCTACTCCATCTAAGATTCACCGCAGTCCGAACAAATCGGACAGTAACCTTAAGCGGAAATAGGCTAAGCTCTTCCACAGACATCCTGCTCCTACCAAAGGTCCTGAACCTAATCTCCTCACAACCCAGGCAATCAGTCATAAGATGGATGGGTGTTTCCTCCTCTGTCTGACAGACTCCACAAAATGGATCCGGCATGAGCCCCATTATGTAGAGATGTCTCCTTAAACCACAATGTCGTAAGGGATTCAACCAGATGCCTGAGAGAGCTCCGTGAAAGACATAACAACGTCTCACTAATAGCCCTGTCAGGACCCCCGATGAGTATGTTGGACTGCCGACAACCAACTGAGCTCATCCATAAGGAT
>JAAEAF010000346.1:40204-236667 GCA_011037195.1 Triatoma infestans
TTTTGCAGGGGGAATATCCGGCTAGAACCAAATTCCCGTATGATTTATTTGATTGTGTGCATCCTTATTTGGATGATGGCTCTATCACTCTTGATGAGTTGCAGTTTGCAATCGCTTCAGCAAAAAGTGGAAAGGCTCCTGGCCTAGATAATGTTAGTAATGATTTTTATAAGAACCTCCCGGCTGCCTGGGAGCATTACGTGCTGAATCTTTTCAACTCCATCATGACTCAGAAATGTACCCCTGCATCTTGGTCTGCAATTGAGATGATCATGTTGTATAAGAAGGGTGATAAGAAAAGCCCATCCAACTATAGAGGGATAGCTAAAGTCTCTACTTTGGCAAAGATTTTCACCACTATACTGGCCACCCGTGTGGCGAATTGGGCCAATGACTGTGATGTGATTCCTGAAGAGCAGTCCGGTTTTAGATCTCGAAGGGGTTGTCTGGACAACTTATTCTCTCTTTCATCCGTCATTAGTATGCATATTTCGGGGAAAAGGAAAATGGTCTATGGAGTTTTCATAGATTTTCGACGGGCGTTTGATTCAGTGAATCACAATAAGCTATGGCAGAAGTTATTTGATATAGGGGTGAGCTCTGGAATAATTCGAATCTTGATGAGTCTTTATGAACGTGCCTCCTTAGTGGTGAATCGTAGGGGTGAATATTCATGTGAAATTGATGTTCGCGGGGGTTGCTACAGGGCGAATCGCTTTCTCCGCTACTGTTTGCTCTGTACCTGAGCGATATAATTAATTTCTTCCGAGAAGGGGGGGCCTCGGGTCTGAAAATTGACGACTGTCATGATTTATTAATGTTATTATTTGCGGACGATTTGGTCATCTTGGGTGATTCCTGGATCGATGTCTAGTCAAAACTTAAATTATTGAAAAGTTACTGTGCCAAAACTACCTCACTGTGAACACCGAAAAAACAAAAGTTATTGTGTTCCGAAAGGTGGGAAGCTTAGAAAATGAACAATTTCCGATATCAGGATGAGGTGGTCGAAAGAATCAACAGCTATGTTTATCTTGGTGTGCCCTTCGGTGTGAGTGGTAAATTTAACTTGGCGTTGGCCTATTTCAAAAGAAGAGCTTGTCTGACAATAAGTAGGGTAATTGGTATCTTGAGGCGCAGCAGGGCTGATAGCTGGGAGTGCACCTTAAGGTTGTTCCAGGCAGTGGTTCAGGCCACATTTCTGAATAGTGCCGAGTTATGGTCTGTGTCATACTTAGAGCAGGTCGAAGTGGTACAGACGGGTTTTTTCAAAAATTTGTATTTTTTGCTCAGAAGTACTCCTCACAGTTTTGTCCGAATGGAATTTGGTCTCCAATAAGTAAAAGTTCGGATCTTCGCGAGTATGCTAAGGTGGAGGATTAAATTGTTGGAGATGCCAGATGATCGAATACCGAAGGTCTGCTTTCGACGCTTGCTATACCTTGATTCCGGAGGAGGTGGACCGCAAGTCTTTAATTGGGCTTTCATTTGAGATCCCTGTTGAGTGTAATAGGTTGTGAATATTTGTATGGCCAGAGGAGGCCTCATTTTTTGCGTAGAGAAATGCCAAATTTGTTGGAAAAATTCCATAATCATTGTCTGGGGGCAGATATTGATGGTGTGTGCGCATCAGGATATAATCCAATTTACAGATGTATTAGTTCCCTGGGAGGAGGTGAAGACTATATATTTAGAGTTTGCTTTAGCAAACTTAGGGTTATGTGTCAGCTGCGGTTAAGCTATAAAAATGCAATTAAAATTTATTATAACCATTGCAGTTATTCCATTGACTGTGTGGGAGTATGTACGGTGTGTTCATGGCGTGAGCCTGAGTCTCTGTACCACATTCTCCTAGTTTGTCCCGTTTATGCCTCCTTGCGGTCTCGTTATCTTGGTAGACACTCTCAAGATCTCCAAGATTTGTTAAATGTAACCACTATTGACCAGTTGAATGATTTATATTATTTTATTGTTAATGTATTAAAGCTGAGAGCGTTAGTTATAGATGAATGAGTAAGAGTGACTGTAGTATAAAAGTATTATTTTTTAGAATGATTTTGCTTAATCTGTTTTATATTATACTGATATTGTCTATACATATTAATAATATTTTTATAATGTCTGTTTTTATTCTGGTACATTGCGTCACCTGTTAATTATGGAGTGTTTTATTCAAGTTTTAAAATTTTTTACAATAAAATTGTTTGGATTTATGTATTGTATTAATTGTAATATTAAAGCAAAGATTGTATGTAATGCTGCTTAGGAGTATAATGAAATTTTGTAATGTATGTATGTAAAGATAATAATGTAAAGATGCACTGTACCCATTTGTATGGCCGCTTGGCTTCACAAATTAAATTAAATAAATAAAAATAAATAAATAAATAAAAATGTTAATTATATTGCCGTTATTAATTATAAACCTCTGAGACTCACCTTAACAGGGAAGCAGGACGATACTGTATCTCCAACCCTTGGTTGACTTCGTTTGAAGATACTACCTTGGCGTTCCTTGCGGATAGCAGAGAACTAATCAGACGTGTGATATGCCATCACATAACTTTGTCAATTTTTGGAATATTAACATAATCTTCATTTAAACCAAAAGTGAATATGGCATTTATAATTATATTAATCCAATCATATTGAATTTTTATATAATTTTTCGTTTTGTTTTAATTTTTGTCGCCTTCCCGTTCGTTAGCATATAATGTATAATCTGAATTGTATATAATTAAAATATACACTAAATTATCAATAATCATTTTTATGATGATAGTAAATATACGTACTTTAAATTTCTCAATATATTATTTAGATTTTAATTAAAAATTAAGTTCATTACCAATTTAACATTGAGTTCAGATTTAATTTTTCATGATATACTTATACATGATTAGGGCTTAATACAAAAAAAGATAAAATAGCCTAACAATATAAGATTATAAATGATCCCTTTGCCATTAATTTAATTTCCCTCCCATCGTAGTGTATAATTTTATGCGATTGAATAACCCTATTTTCTCTGTTTCAATTTACTGTTAATAATTATAATCTATAAAATAAAATAAAAATTACAATACATTAAGAAAAAAAAAAAAAATCATAAAGTACAATAAAAATACTTTGTAATAATTATATTGTACAAGTTATTATTTAATTAAAGATTTCACCATAAAAAAAAAAAAAAAACAACGGTAAAGTGAAAAGCAATCTATTAATAAATAGAAAATGTTAATTGATTATTAATTTTTCAATTTTCTACAATGGTCTTTTTTTTTTTTTTTTTTTCTATATTTGTTAATTTGGCGCCGTATCCGTGAAATTGTTTTGGAAATTGCATAAAAATGTAAATTTAGTAATTTGTAATGTTGAATAGAAAATAAAAACAATGTTAAAACTCTATTCTAAATATACAATGCTCATTTTAATGAATTTATTTATTTTGTTTTTTTAATTTTCTACTTAATAAGTTCTACTGTTTTTTTTGTGTTTTAAGAATAGTAATATCTGGGATTTTTTTAATTACAATATAAATAATAAAAATAAAGCAAAGATTTGTTTATGTTTATATTTTCACAGTTGCTTCTTTATATTTTAATTTATTAATATTTTATTTCAATAAAACATTAATATTATTTACCATGACAAAATATAAAAGCCGGTAGTTACAAAACCAGTAGACATTGCCTGTATAAATTTTAATAAATGTATACAATTGTTATTCAGTAATACTGCCACAATCCAATACTCTATTCTTCAGTACATTTTATTAGGAAAAAATATATAGTATTATCGTATGTTTTATATATTTAACGCAACATAATAACGCTTTATTTGAATATACTTTGCAACTTTTAGATTTCTATATGTAAGGGGGGAAAAATAGTTGAATTTACACCGGAAATACATGTCTTTGAAATCCCCTGAGCACGAAGAAATAGTTTTTTTTGGGGGGGAGGGAATTACTCTCTTCCTGTGTGTGTTTGTGTTCAGTATAATTAAAAAAAAAAAAAAAAACCTGTATGAAACATTCACACAACTTTCACTTAATCCAGTTCCTCAAAATTAAAATTGACAAATTTTATAGTTAGTTTAACAAATTTAATGAAATTTGTTGAAAAATGAAAAAAAACAACAAAAAACTGTTCAGTAAAAGCGCACTTCCGGTTTATTAATTTTTTTTTTGAAACTCGACAATTTTGGCCATCTATTTATTTCTATAATTAATTTTTGTTTTGATGATAGAATTGTATAATCAATTATGATAGCACTTTAGAGAAAAATATAACCCCCACTCCCATCTCCAAAAGTGTCTCAAAATGAATTTCCCCCACCCAGAGAAATGTTTTAAATAAAAGTTGTATATCTTTTGTACGTGGTATTGGATAGATGAACCAAGTGTAGAAGAAAATTGTTGGAACCATTTTTGAGAAAATTGTAAGAAAGTGAAAAAAAAACAAACTATTAAAGTGGTACCTTCGATTGAGGAATTTTGACAGATAACCTAATTGTCGGATCCCATTGTGATACCTAAATGGAATATCGATTATGAACTTCCTGCGGTTTTTCGTTTTTGAGCTATGTTGTTCACTACATACATACATGCAACAGCCCGGAAGGGGTATCTGTTGCATGCGGTTATTTGGGGAGTAGCTTTCCCCACGGGTTACCACAGCTCAGTACTCCATGCACTTCATCAGAACGGTACACAATATACTTAAACTACATACACTCTACACTTTACAGACAAGGACAAACACAGTACACAAATTAGGGTCTCCGTCCCTAGTTTATTGGCGAAAGCCAAGGGAGAAGGAAGGGATTAGCTCAGTGCCACCGCGCTGGACTAGCAAGACGGAGATAGATCCTGTGTTCGAGCCCAGCTGCTATCCTTAGATTTTATTCTTCCTATGAACTTATTACAGCTCATCGTCGGGTGATGGACTAGTGTTGTCTGTAACGAGAGGAATACTGTCCGAAGAATGCTTCGATTGTTAGGGTAGCTACATGGGCCCAGAAGGCCTTTGGATAGCATAGGGCCTAGTCCCTCCCCACAGACTAATAAAAATATTAAAAAAACCTGTACTACCCAGTAAATTTTGGTCAAAATCGGTCGATCAAAAGTACTACTTTATTAAATAAATTTTTTCAGTTCAACGCGATTTCTCAAAAAAAAAAAAAAGAAAAAAAAATGCATCAAGATTTCCTTTAAACTTAGTATTATCAACTAATTATAGAAAAAGCTTTACAAAATTTTATTTGCATCATTTTTCTCAGGAAAATTCATTTGAGAGGAGTGGTTCTGATGGTGAGAAGACGTTTAGCTTTTGTAGTGGTCTTAGTCAACCACTGAACCCCCACCACTCATCCACTCTAGCGGAGAGAAACAGCCCCTCTCGCACAGAGAGGAGAGGCTCGGCGAGTATATATATATATATACACGAGAGAAACTGTCAGAGAGTCATTCTGTTCAATTCAGTCTTACACGTCAGACATCATTCTGTTAATTCACACTCCGTACATATCGTTTAGCCACGTCAGTCTGTCAGTTCAGTTAGATTCTAAACTCTAAAGTGTTAAGTCTTTGGTATACAGTCATATACATATATATATTAATTATATATCTTAAACCAAATCTTAAGGTGTTTATCTTTCATCATCAACAACCAACATCTCCTCACAACACCCTTACACTTTCCTCTAAAATGTCATTTCAGTACGTTGTAACATTTTATCGTATATAGAATGTTTATAATAATCAGTTTAATATTTGGCCAAAATTCCAAGTTTGAAGAAAGTCGGTTTATCGGCCATACGACTTTTTTGCCAAATCATATTTCGGATGCCCATTTTTATATTTTCAGTAATACGTGAAATTTGCAATTGGATAATATCCGTACAAATTAGATAAATCAATCAAACTATACATTTCAGTACGACAATGTCGTGTGAGTAATTGCATAACAAGCCTGTTATAGAATAAACAGGCAGGTTTTTTGCAGGGTAAAGCGATGGTCATTCTACCATTTATCGCGAGATGCTTTTGAGGATTCCCATTACAGGTTTCCCTTCTGTTAGGTTGTTGAAGACTTTTGCTTTTGGTCATTCCTACAGGGTTAGGTTGCCTTCTAGGGAAGATTGGTTACCTTGGGTCCGTCTGGGGTGATTCCTGAGAATTATTCCCGATGCTACACGGATGGTTCCAGGATGGGTAGTAGGTCTGGGGCTGCCGTCTATTTTGAGATGGGAGTCCATTTGGTGGTGCCTCTTGGTGAGTGGCCCCCCCCGTTTTCCAGGCTGAGGTTTATGTAATTCTTTGTTGTATTTTGGATGAGCGAGTGCGTAACACTAATTTAAAAGGTGTTTGTATCTGCTCGGATAGCCAGGCTGCGTTGAAGGCGCTTAGCTCATGTGTCTTCACTTCTAGATTGGTGTTGGAATATTCTAACAGACTGGAAGATCTTTCTTCATTTAAGGATGTGCTTCTGGTCTGGGTTCCAGGTCGTATGGGAATCTTTAGGAACGAGGAGGTGGATAGGTTTGCCAAATTAGGCGCCTCTCTCCCTTTCATTGGTCCCGAGCCTGCTGTTGGTATGTCTTCTGGCTCATGTTTGTCAGGCTTCCAGACGTGGATGACCTCGCAGCACTCATCCTTAAGGATGAGTGCAGTGGGTTGTCGGCAGTATAAGATGCTCACTGGGGGTCCGGACGGAGCTTTGAGTAGCGGGATTCGATGTCTTTCACGTACCTCTCTCAAGCATCTGGTTGGCTTCCTCACTGGGCCTTGTGACTTAAGGAGACATCTCTATACAATGGGACTCATGCCTGACCCCTTTTGTAGAGTTTGTGAGACAGAGAAGGAAACACCCATGCATCTAATGACGGATTGTTTTGGCTGTGAGGAGATTAGGTTTAGGACATTCAGCCGGAATAGGATATGGTAGAGGATCTTAAGCTATGTTCTTTTAAGGTTTTGGTCCGATTTTTTCGGTCTGTTGTGAAACTTAGATGGGTAAAACTTGGGCCTGGACTTTTGTTCCAGACCCAGTAGTTGTTATTCCTTAGGCGTAGCTATATGGCCCCAGGGAGGCTTTGAATAGCGTAGGGTTTTGCCCTCCCCTTTCTTGAATAATAATAATAATAATAATTGCAAAACAGATTTTGATATTATAGCTAATGTGATCTTTTATTTTTAAAATAATCATTTCTGTTACATGATTTTTAGTTACTCTAACTGCTATTAGAGGTCGTATTGCGATCATGCCAGATTTCTGAAATTGAGTTTTCACCGGAAATATAGGTTTTGAGGTACCCTGAGACCAGAAAAGTAGTTTTTTTTTTAAAAAAAAAAAATGATCTGTATGTGTCTAAGTTTTAACGGAATACCTCAAAGACGAAAAGTCCCAGAAAGCTCAAACTCTTGGTATTCCATTTAGGCACCACACCGCATCAGACACGAGAATTTCCGGCAAAATATATCAACCGGAAGAACAACTTTACTAAATGTTTTTTTACGTTTTTTTTTTGTAATTTTCTGAAAAACAGTTGCAACGATTTTCTTTAAACTTCATACATCCAACTACACATAATATAAAGAGCTACAACTTTTATTGGAAACATTTCACCGGGTAAAGTCATTTAAAGGGTCGTTTTCGGGGTGGGGTGGGGTTATGTTTTCCTCTAAAGTGCTATCTCAATTGATTATACAATTCTACCATTTAAAGATAATTGAATAAAAATTGTTAGACTGCCAAACTTCCGAATTTTAAAAAAAAATGAGTTAACCGGAAGTGCGTTTTTACTGAACAGTTTTTCAGTTTTCTTCGAAATTTGGTTAATACAGTCTTCAAACTTGAATTTACTTAAATTTAACTGCTTTATAATATGTAGTGAGAACCATTAATTTTAATGATAAGGCAGTTTGAAGGGAAACTGAACTTATAACTCCCATCGAAAATTAAGTTTTTTGAAAAAAATGATTCTAATAAAATGACTGCCTCTAAGTCACACTTTCGTAGACAGACTTAAATGGAGATCTTCATGAAGGAATCTGTGGATGTCATCTGAAAAATTGACTATGACATTTCCTGACAGGCACACACTTAAGGCAATAGATAATAGCTATTTATCAATCAATGAATAATGATTGTTTACACTCGAGTTCAAATATTGACGAGAGTGGCAATTAAACGAGAGTGCAAAAATACTTTATTCACTTGTTAAATATTAAATTTTTTTCTACAACTGTATTAAATTGGTTCTTAACTGTTCTGAATATAAAAAAATATAAAAAGTTTCATAGAATGAGAATGTAATTTAATTCAAGACATCAAATACTCTCTCTGCTTTATCTTTTAGTATAACGCTTATTTGAGATTTCTATTGAAGTACGTTCTTTGTTTCTACGTATTGCTACGAGATGTCGGGCTAGTTTAAAATTGAATAATATTATTTTTCTTCACTAGTGAGAGAAAAAGTAATGGCTGGTTTTACTTTTTCTCACTTCTTATTAAAAGTATAACTTCACTCACTACTTTTGATTTAATAATTGTCACATTATTACAAAGTTGCAGAAAAAAATATATTTTTTCGTGATCACGTGAGTCAGAAAATGTATTTGATTTGAAAATTCCATGTTTAACACTTAAACAATATCATAATATTTCCTCTTATTTTTTCTTTAAATTAAAGAGAATATGAAAAAATAGTGCCATCTACCACAGCAATTAATCATGTTACCCGTCACACTTTAGTAAAGTGATGCCTGTTTTTCAGGCGAGTTTAACACGTCCGTCTGCTTATTAATTTTTAATTCATAACTTAACTCTTCGTATCACTAAATTAAGTGTCATGGACGGCAGCGGAAGCACCTACTTTACTATAACAATTTTTCCAACAAATATAAATTTAAGCAGTTCCACGCGGGACTCGAACTGGTGACCTCCCAGTTACAAATCCATGCGCATAACCACTACACCAAACCCGTACTTTCTATCAACTTAGAAAAGCCAACGTAACTCTGCTTACAGAACGAATGTTTATAATAATTTCTTTGACAATGTAGCTTCTCTAGTGGTTGAAAAATATACAGGAAACGCAATAAAAAAAAGATTACTTCGTTTTATAAGAAAAGAAACATTTTATTTTCAAAACACCAAAACGTAGAGAATAAAACTTACGATTAGAAAAACAAATTAATAAACAAAAAAAAAAAATTAATATTAATAAATAAAATAAATAAAAAATAGATGAAGTTATGAATTATAAAAATTTATTATACTATACGTATATATATGCCATAAAGTTTCTCTGCTCGCTCTCTTCCACACCTTCTTCATTTATTTATTTTTTTTTCTTTATTTTTTTTATTCTTTAAAGATTCGTTAAATTTCTGACCGTCCTTCCATATCCACAAAGATGGCCCGCATCCTTTTTTTAAAAGGTTTGCCGAACGATTAATCATATAACACACACTCTGTGAACAGAGGTCGCCACTTATTACCAAAACACATTTTTTTTCTTTTCTTCCATTTTATTATTATTATTATCATTATTATTTTATTTTTATTCAAGAAATTTCGATATTTCCCATTTGGCCGACAAAGCGTTTCGGTGTCAGATCCTTTCCACCAAGCGCCCTGAGAACTATTACAGTCTGGCCGAGATTATTTTTTAATGCTTACATATCATTCCTTTAACCTCTCTCGCTCTTCGTGTAACTTCTGCTTAATAAATTAACTACTCAGTATTTTATCTAATTTTATTTCTTTCCTTTTTCCGTTTTTAAATAAATGGCCCCAGCAAGCTGCACATCTAGTGGAAATGGTTGTTAATTTGATTGTGGGGGCGCTTCGATTGTGAACTCTACAAAACTATATTCTTTTTTTTGTTATTAAATATATATATTTTTTTTTTTATATATTTATTTTGGCTCTTTGCATCTACTAATTTCACATATGTGAACTATCGTTTCCATAAACTGATTTATCATTTTAAAATTGCAGTTTCTATACTTAAAGAAACAGAACGATCGAATAAAAGCAAATTTTTAACAATTTTTGTTAAAAAATGGACATTAACAATTTTCTTTAAGTTGGCTATATAGGGTGTCCCAAGGTACGTATATGGATAACGACTTTTTCTCAGAAACTAAGATAGCTAGAAAAAAACTAAAAAATACGTGTCCCCGTAGTGTTTTTGTTAGAAAACCAAATTTAATTTGCAAATTTGTTTTGGTGCTTCGAGAAGCGAGATACAGGCACCAACTTCCTTTTTTCAAATGAGGAGGTGTGGTTTTTATTTAAGAAATAGATTCCTCTATTTTTTGTAAGAAAAATTTACTTGAACGGCTTTTTTCTGTGAGCGATATTTTACAAGTTATGAATGAAAACATGATTCCTATAAGAAATTTCAAAATGATATTATAACGGTTTTTTTGATTGAATAAGAAGAAAAGTACTATTTTATTTATAAATTTTACTCCTCATAATTACAGATCTTGCTCGAACTGGCCTCCCCCACCATTAGAGATGTATTTCTTTGGTCGTAAGGTACAATTGGCAGGAAAAAGCATGTGTACGCATCTCTAATGGTGGGGGCCAGTTCGAGCAAGATCTGTAATTAATGAGGAGTAAAATTTATAATAAAAAAGTAATTTTCTTCTTATTCAATCAAAAAAACCGTTATAATATCATTTTGAAATTTCTTATAGGCATCATGCTTTCATTCATAACTTGTAAAATATCGCTCAAAGATAAAAACCGTTCATGTAAATTTTTCTTACAAAAAATAGAGGAATCTATTTCTTAAATAAAAACCACACCTCCCCATTTAAAAAAAATGAAGTTCGTGCCTATATCTCGCTTCTCGAAGCACCAAAACAAATTTGCAGATTAAATTTGGATTTCTAACAAAAAACTACGGGGGGCTAGTTATTTTTCTAGCTATCTTAGTTTCCGAGAAAAAGTCCGTTCTCCATATATCTTGGGACACCCTGTATATGTCACATATTTTTATTTGAAACAATGAACATAAATTGCCAATTAATGGGAATATATAAATAATCTATGGTTGGACGATGATGGATTTTTATTTCTTTTATTATTTTTTTAATTAGTCTTATTTAATGTAATATTTTAATTCTTGACGTTGACTTTTACTTTTAAAATTTCTGTCACACATTAGTTTTATAAATTAAAGTCAAATATTTTCACACAAACTTAATGAACTCTGAACGAAAATGAAAGAAGTATGCTACATATTTTTCAGGAGCTTCAACATAGGCTTATCTATAAATGTACGGTAAATTGTATGGTTCATTCAACAATGTAATATACTTTAGGCTAGTACAATGTAATACTAGTAAAAACATGCTGAATTTGAATTTTAAGTCACATATGAGAGAGAATTGCAATTTTTATTTGGGAGACTAAGTTTTTATCGATAGTCAAAAAGTCTTCTGATTGACCCTAAATGTGTTTATTTTATGTGGAGTCGATTTCAGCAGTAAAGCCAAAGATTTTTGCACATTATCTTTCGAAGCATTAGGTATCTAATTTTGAGATATTAAAAGGAATATATTTGGTTGGGTAATCTCTTTTGGTTAGTTTCTAAAAATTAACCCATATATCTAACATGCCAGTAAACATAAATAAGTAATACAACCCGGTTCGTAAATAACTGACTACTTATGAAAAGCAATTTAACTAGTTAAAAAAGTTGGGACATTTATTTTATAAGTGGTTGTTTGTTGGAGAAATCTCAATATATTTTTCTAACGTCCATCTCATTTTTAGAAAGGACTCCCCCTCTTTCCAACTAATTCTTAGCTAATACGTCCGGCTAAAAAACATTTAACACAATCAATTTATGTAATATCTTGCCCTGGCCTATTACCAGTGTACATATATGTTACCCCTTTAATATTCTATTAAGAAAGTTAAAGAAGTAGAAGGTGAGCCCTCCAGTGACTGGCAATAAATCTAACGTAAGACCCCCTGGGCTGAGGTAGAGGATACACAACTACGGTTAGATCCTTGACAGATCGCTCCCAATGAATCAATTCATTCATTTGGCTCTCAAACCTACTTGCAAGAATGTGTGGCTTGTCTGTTCAGGTTATTTTTTTTTTTTTTTCAGTTTCATCAAGCGCACTCCTACTGCTTTCTATTTGTTAAGTTTAGATTGAAAAAGATTTAGATTACTAATATATAAACTGAGTCCAACATTATCTAATCAAATAATATGTTCTAAATATATATATATTTAAAAAGAAAAACTTAACTTAAACACTGATGAGAGTCAAGATTGCCATATGGTCAGATTTTTTGGAGGATGCAGCAAGGATCTGTTAATAAAATTGTAGTGTTGGCATATTATAAAATAGGACCGACCATTTGTTACAATTCAGCATTTCAGATAAGCTCTGCAAATAACATCTGACTTTTAGATATTTACTGTATAGTCAGTCGGTGCACGACAATTAATTAGACGAATTTTAGTGGAGCTATGATTGCGCGAAGACCAAATGAGCTGGGTTCATAAATTTTTGCATACTTTAGAGGTTATATTTGGCAGATTTTTCTTAATTATCAGTAAAATATATATAAATTAGTAAGTAAGTGTCTATAATTTCAGGCGGGCTTAACGTCCAACTACCAAATATGAGAGGGGAAGCACGTACTTTACTACTAACATTTTTGAAACCAATATAAAATTTACCAGTTATACGTGGGACTCGAACTGGGGACCTCCCACTTACAAGTTAGTCCATGCTCATAACCACTACACCAACACCAGCCCCTCAGTAAAATTTATATTTTTTTATTTATTTGCACCAGAAAAATACAATTCTATGGCAAACGAGTTGAGTGCATTTATAATATACAAACTTTGGAATAATGCACAGTATACACAAGTATATAATAAATAGACTAACAAAAAATGTTAATAGAATATATAAATATTTCCATCGTTGTAAGATAAAAGTAAACGATAATAAAATTCGGAAGTATTTTATTCACCAAAAGAGGCCGGATATTACAACATAAATTGAAAATTAATAATCACTGTATAGTGTAATGGAATCAGATATGGAATCGTTTGATGTGTGATTCCTGGAGTAGCAGATGTCTTGAAGAGGGCGGAAGTTAGTTTGAGAGATTTGGAAGTTAGTGCTCGAATTATTAAACGGTTTTTTATATAAAAATAAACTGTATTTTAACATAATTTAAACGTGATAAATGGTAACTAATAACTATAATAAAATACTTAATAATAAATAGAAGATAAATAGCTGATAATTTAGAATGGTTAAAATAACGAACTAAAGTGCACAACTACGAGAATGATAAGTTTGAATATAACTGTGAATTGCCGCTCGTGTATAGTTTGGTCGTAGATGATATAATAATCCCTTTTGTCGTATATCATAGGGTTTTTATATATACTGTTGTACACACTCACAACAAGATATCTGTCTTAGTGTGCGGCCTTGTGCGACCTTCGTAGTTTTCTGACCTTATTTGGTGGCCATAGTTATCGCGGTGCCTGCCTTTTTGATGTGAGAATTGATGAAAAGGCTTTGTGTTTGTTTGGTTGACCGCGGCTGTCGGCGGCCAACAGTGTTACTGTTTTCACCCTTTGTTGATTATTTCTTTGGCGTACTTTGCCGATGTCAATGACTTTGCCATGTCATTACAATAGACTGGTCCACAAAAGTAAAGTATCTCGGTTTGGTGATGGACAGATCTTTAACATTCACTTAGCATGTGAATACCATTTGTAACAAATGTAAAGGATTAATAGTCTCACTTTACCCAATTTTAAATAGACATTCCATGCTGAGTACAAATAATAAAATCTTAATTTACATAGTAGTGGTGAGACTTGTCTTAACTTATGCCGCTGCAGCGTGGAACCGTACATGTCCAACCAATATGCTAAAACTTCAGAGAATCCAAAATAAGTTTCTGAGATTCGCTACACAGATTCTCCTAGGTATACACGGATTAGTTCCCTCCACGAACAGACTGGTTTACCATACATTAAGGATGTCATAAAACAAGCGACAGAAAGATTTTTTCTTAAATTCAGAAATAAGTAGCATTGATTTAATTAAAAATCTAGGTGTGTATAATGTAAATATTCATTACAATCATAAAAGAATTGAGTATAACTTATGTAGCTAAGTTTTTATCTCAAATTCTCTTTTAATCTTATTTTATATTTTGTTTTTTGTTCGTCCTTTTCCTAATATTGGAATAGCCATGCTTATTCTCTTATTTTGAATCTCAGTTGGAGTTATAGATCCTTTTCTGGCACTCTAATTTATTATGTAAATATGTATTGGACGTAAAATAAAGAATATTATTATTAGTATAAGTAAATACAAAAGGAATAATAATGATATTATGGAGTTTCTTCTTCTTTTGTGATTTGGTTATTGGAACAAGAATACAAATATAATTGAATTTTAGGGAAGGGATTAGCTCAGTGGTAGCGCGCTGGACTAGTAACGCGGAGAGCACGGGTTCGAATCCAGCCGTGCTACCCTTAGATTTTCTCTTCCTAGGAGCCCCTACAGCTCATGTCCGGTGATGGACAGTGTTGTCTGTTAACGGAGAACACTGTCCGGAGGCCGGCAGTGCACTGAGAAGGCTCGGGCGCAAATGACCACAGAATGTTGAGGACGCCTTAATACAAAAAAAAAAAAAAAAAAAAAAAAAAAAAAAAAAAAAAAAAAAAAAAGTGAATTAAGACTATAAACTGTGTCAAGCTTAAATTACTGGTTTAACCAAATAAATATAATTACATATTAATAAAGGATACAACAAATTAAAATAAATTGAGCTTCTTTTTAAAAAAATAATTATAAAAATAATACTTAAAAAAAAGGAAAAAATAATAATAAGGAGAAGAAAGAAAAATTAATAAATGAATGATAATACACCTTGTATTAAATAGAACATAAGGAGTTCAAGAACTTAAGAAGATTGTTTTCTTAATTTTAAAGTGCCCTGTAGGAATTTGTGTAAATTTAATATTTTGCTTATATTAATATTTGTGAAAAAAATTAATAAAGTGATCAAAGGGAGACATATTCTCATTTAATAAGAAATTACTTATTCAAAGAAGGGGAGGGCAAAACTGTACGCTATCCAGAGCCTCCCTGGGCTCATATAGCAAGAAATGACTTAAGTATTTAACACGGGTGACAAAGAAAGTCGGACATTGAAAAATAAAGTGTGCTATGTCATCCATACTATATTGATTACAATAAATTAATGCATTTCTTGTCTGGAAAAAAGAGATATTTTTCGTGTTTGAACAACAGCCTGCAGTACTTAGTGCCTGAAAGTCGAATTTATGCAACTAATCTTAATTTTTCAATGCCACACTTTAACAATATATAATCCTCTTTCAAACCAAGTAAACTGATCTGTCTGTAATGATTATTGAATGTCTCATTTAAAACAAACATCCATCCTGAGTAAATGACTTTCGAAACTGGTTAACATTTTAATTTTATGTGAAAATATGCTGTCGTAATTTTCACTCAATAGGAGATGATCGCAACCTATTGTAGATAGATGATTTTTTTTTTAGCTATATAAACCAATTATGGGGCATATTCATATTTCCAAAATGAACCAAACGACGGTAACAAATTTTTGGCAATCTGTTATTTTCCATATTTAATAAATTGATCCACCAATTTAGCATGCGTTTGAAAATTTTATATTTCAAATGAATTCTTCCAATTTCAAGCCGAACATAAGCATTGGGAGTTTGTGGAGGAAGCATCAAAAGGATTTGAAAAAATTTTAACTGATCAGATTCAATTTCATTGGTATATGGGCAACCCCAAATTTCAGGGAGATATAACAATACACTTTCAGCTAATGAATCAAACAGAACACTAAATCAAACAATCAGATTTAGTGGACCTTAAAATATTGAGAACACATGAACTGGCTGAGGAAAATTTATTTAAAAAATATTTAGTTGTGATTCTAAATACCCCGGAAGAGGAAAAAAGGACACCTAAATAAATAATTTTATTTGTTACGGAAATTTTGAGTTTTTGAAATAGAAATTCTTATGTTTTTGGCAACCTACCCCCTTTGTGAAAAGGAACAATAAAAGTTTTGTTACTGTTCAGTGTGAGAGAATTGCAATTACAATATTGCTCGAGTATATTTAAATTTAATTGAGCATCAGTCCAGCAAGAACTCAGCAACTGTATCATCAGCATAAATAATAACGTTAATATCCGTACCAGATTGGAGGTTTATAACTTTGGCTCCCTTCGAAATAAAAAATTTAGCAATAACAATGAGAACAGCAGAGGACTCAGAATTTCGCCCTGCAAAACTCCCTCGTTAACCTGAATCTCTTTTGAGATTTTGTGAAATTGACATTACCCACTGAGAGTAGAGGAGAGGTTCATTAATAACCTTAGGACCTTGCCGCATATTCCTAGAGAGTTTAATTTGTGCCAAAACTGACTATGATTAATAGAGTCAAATGCTCTTTTAAAATCCACAAATGTGGCAAATAGTTTACATCTCTTATATCTCAATTGAATAGATATGACGGCAGTTAAGGTAAATACAGCGTCCCGATATCCTCTCCCTTTTCTAAATCCCATTTGCTCTTCAGGTGTTATGTTGTTTACTTCAGCCCATTTCGTTAGCCTGTTATATATAATATATGTAAAAAATTTTGTAACTGTATTAAAAATGGCTATCCCTCTGTAATTTTTCGGGTTACATTTATCGCCTTTTTTTATATAGATGAACCATTTTTATTAGTAAAATTTATATAAATATATACATTTTAAATTTTAATTCAGATACTTTTTCGGATTATTTTTGACACCCATCTTTTTATTTAATGATTTTTAGTGTTTTTAATATTTGATGTAAAGTACTTATTTATTATAACTAACTGAAGAATTTTTCTGCTTATGAAAATTCAAGTATAACTTCTATATAATTTTATTCAATAATTTTATAAACATCTTTACAATAAAAAAAATAAAACGACAATTTGAGTGTTATACTTGTTTTGTGACTGTAATAACTCGCAGAGATACTAAGATCCCTAAAAAAGAGGTTCATTCAAACTATGACGTCTATAATGTACAGATCCGCAAGTTTGGACTATATATTGTAATGTGTAGCTCCTTGGAAGAAATAATAATAATAATAAAAATCAATAATGATTTTATACTTAATTGAAATATATTAGTTAAAATATATTTAATATTAGTTACCATTTAGTGCAATCTGGGTTTTTACGAAGGTTGGGTGAAAACAATAGGGAAAGTTATGAAGGTAGAATACCTTCAGTTACAGTAAAAGGAATTTTCCTTCCTTTCACTCTTCAATGGAGGGAGGGATTATATAAATGTAGGGCCAGAAATAGTGAGGTATCAAATTTGTAGTTATGAGCAATCTGTATATGGGAAAAGACAGTGCAATCCGAAAATGTGTATTAGTGACATAGTGCAAACCGAACCTTCAACCAAGTTTTATATTAAGCTTTATTATAAATTAATTACTCTAATTTTGGTTTTATCTTAAGGACAAGATTTTATTCGATAAATCCATTTTCACTTATTTTGTTATTATTAAATATATATACATTGTAATAATGATCTATGTATTATTTATTTTACATCCTCTCCTAGTTCAGATGAACACAGACCTCACGAGATCTTTTTAGAGAAGATTTAATTATAAATTATAATTATTTCATTATTAATTAAATTTATCCCCCAATATATAATATTACAATATATATATATATATATAAAACGAGAGGTTAAGTGCAGTACGACCTGAACGAACCATTTTGCCCTTTACTAGTGCCAGCACAATGAAACTTTTCACACCTTCTGATCCATTTCTCCAAGAAATTTCAAGATCTGGGAAGATACTAAGAAAGAAATTTTCCTCCTACAATACTTGGCATTACTTCAGCTTCTAAACCTTTTCTGGATGTAACGTCCATCAGGTGGTGTATTAAAGTCCCCAGGAATTTATAGTTGCTATCGCGTTGTATGCCAGCTCCTTCACAGGTAATACCTGTGACTATCTTAACTCTATTTTCGGTTTTCTTGCAGCCTATTTTTTCTCTCACTGTTGCACACCTCAGACCTCTTCCAGTCATATTTGCCCAGGAAAAACCTTTTGGATTTTGCCTACATCACTCTTGGAAGGATTCTTCAGAGTACGAATCTCTTGACCACCTCCACATATCTGAGTTTTTCTTGGAAAGAATGGTCGCTTATCCCATAAAATTATTCTGGCCCCCATGAAGGAGATTTCTGTGCCATATCTTCATGCAACATCGACCACCTCACTACTACCTTCTACGCTAAAATATCCTGGTATCCAAAAGTGGATAACTCTATTATTTCTGCCAAAGTCATTAAGTTTGCCTTTAATGATAGTC
Source organism: Triatoma infestans (assembly GCA_011037195.1). NCBI lineage: Eukaryota > Metazoa > Arthropoda > Insecta > Hemiptera > Reduviidae > Triatoma > Triatoma infestans. Next base: position 58,673 of record JAAEAF010000346.1, read on the forward strand.
ATTTTAGCTATAAATAGCGTCGTAACCTTTCATCTATTTGCTTATTTTGATTGATTATCTTAAAAAAAAAAAAAAAAAATAAAATAAATTATTTCTATTTTATTAGCAAAAAAACAAAAATGATTCATATTTTCAAGAATTTATATTACATAATTAACGTTAAGTAAATTGAAATAAATAAGATGCTATTAAAATTTTATATTAACAACTAAAATTAACTTTATATACATTTAATGTCTCTAGTTATGATGATTAAAAATAATTACGTCATTCTAATGTATACACTGCATTTTATGAGCCTATAATTGATACTGTTTTTAATAATTATAATAATCTTATTTAAATAGTGATGTTAATAAATATTAATTGGATATGAATTAATGAAGTTTCAGCCATCACTTTTAAAACTTTATGATTAATTTTAATAACATATATGATGAAAATATATAGGGTTACTGTAATAAACTAAATTGTTTATTATCTGATAATTAGTTGTTTATATAAACTACATATGATTTATTTTTTTATTAAACTTCCTAATTTCTCTGAACAGATTTTTTTTTTTTTTTTCAATAGAATGACGACATTATCTATATAAAAATAGAGAAGAATAACGACAAGATACGAACAGGAAAATAACCAATAGAATAATAATAATTATATATTAGAAGTAAATGTCAGGAACTTTAATACTATAATTATTTATTATTATGACCCTTATTACAATAGAAGTTAAGTTTTATATCACCTAACTTGTTATATTACATCATTATCTTATTACCTAATCAAAGGGTGTAATAATAATAATAATAATAATAATAATTATTATTATTATTATTATTATTATTATTATTATGTTTACACCGTTGACCGACAAAGAAAATTTAATTAATTTTAAAATTAATTAATTAATTCTCATAAAATAGATGTGAATAAACAATTCCCGCTTTGTTCGGTGCTAATAATTTTGAAGTTGCACGAGTGATCAGGGTTCTTTGAATTCTGGGAATTTCAGAATTGAACGGCGATGGATCTGCGCCCCTTGATGATCGTATGCCCGCAATACAAATCAACATAAAACAAATAACAAAACCTTTTTCAAGGCTGTTGCGCCATGAATCATTTTCACATACTGTTATCGTTATAAGAGAAAGTAAGGCGATCGTATCCAATTTTCGAAATTTCGTTTTTAACGGAGAAATATGTTTTGAGGTGCTCTGAATAGCGAATGATCTCTATGGGCATTTCTTTCTCTTTTTTTTAACTGTTTTACGGTTTGCTCGCGCGCGCATAGAAACTACCATGAGTTCCGAAAGGAAGCGCTTTGGTCAAACCGGAGATACGTTTTTACTGAATATTTTTTTTTTTTTTTAAACTTCGCATACTTCTTCTTCTTTCTTGGCTCTACGGTCCACGCAGGACCTTGGCCTCCTCAACTACTCGCTGCCATTCCTCTCTCACCTCCGCATTTCTTATTCCGATGCTTCTCAAATCGGACTCCACTTCATCCAACCAACGAAGTCTCGGTCTTCCTCTTCTTCTAGCCCCTCCAACGTGACCAGCCCACATTTTCTTGGGAATTCTTGCATTTTCCATTCTTTCTACATGTTTCAACCATTTAATTCTTCCACTTTTTATCCATCCCACTAGATCCTGATCCTGGTACAGTTCCATCAATTCCCTGTTTTTTTTTTATTCTGTACCTCTCACCTTCCCAATAATGGAATAGGACCAAAAATCTTCCGTAAGATCTTCCTTTCCCAAGCGCTTAAAATTCTGGTGTCCTCTTTAGTCATCACCCACGTCTCGTTGGCGTACATAGCAATAGGCCTCAAAATGGTCTTATATATTATACCAGTTTCGCTTCCCTAGAGAGCGCACGGAATCTTATCACTTTCTGAAGAGCCCAGAAACACCTATTTGCAGCCGTTAGTCTGCATTTTTAATTTCAATGCCGCACTCATTTTTCTCGGTCAAGACTGCCTCTAAATATTTGAAGCAGCCAACCTTTTCGAAATTATAAGGTGCGCACACGGCCTCCACTTCATTTATTGTGCTCCGTCTGGTGCTGACCATAAGCTTCGTTTTTCCTTCATTAATTTACCAGGCCTAACTTTTTCGATGCTGTTTTGAATTCCTGAAATGCACCCGCCAAAGCTGCCTTCGATCTTCCCGTTAGTACAATATCATCAGCGTACGCCATATATTGGCTTAACCTATTTATAGATTGTGCCATTTGGGCAAGTACTATGGCTCTTGTAGCCTTTTCTAATGCCAGATTAAAAAGGAGAGGGGAAAGCGGGTCACCTTGCCATAAGCCTTTACGTAAGAAGAATTTCTCCGAGACTGACCCCTGCATCTTCACACAACCTTTCGCGTCAAGCAGAGTCATCGCAGTTAAAAATTTCGCATACTAACTACACCATATATAGAACTATCATTGTTGTGGTTGGTTCCGCAGAGTTGGAAAGCATCAGAGATATTTTCCGTGATAGCTTGCGACTTTTTGTGGTCATCAACCGGTTTCGGGCGTTCGCCCATCCTCAGGATGCTTTTTGTCAAACAGTGTGATAACTTAGATTTGCACAGAGCAAATTCCTGATGATGGGCGAACGCCACCGGTCGATGACCACAAAAAGTCGCAAGCTATCATGGAAAATATCTCTGATATAGAACTATCCCTTTTATTTGAAACGTTTTCAAAAAAAAAAAAAAAAAATTATCGTAATTGGTCACAGGGAATTATTTTTTATCGAATGTTTTTTCCCCTTTTTCTCCTCGTAAAGGCTGTGTACTTCTCCGAGCAGATTTCTCTAGTCACACCCAGTATGCTGTAGAGGCTCCTAGGAAGAAAATCTAAGTGCAGCTACTGCTGTTTTTGAACTTGGGATTGCTCATCTACGTAGATAGAAATGTCTTCTTTTTTTTTAGATTGGGAGAACCATAACATTACCCTTTCCTCTGAAGCTTCATTTCAACATACATGTACTACAGTCCTACTTGTTTTAGTTTTTCGCTACTTTCTTAAAAACTGCTGCAATGTTTTTATTTAGACTTGGTTTACTTATCACACATTTATAGATCTATATAAAGACGCCTTTATATACAAGAATTCACGGTTCGATTACTGTGAGGGCAAAGTCGGTGTTGACCCAACCATCGTGTGAAAAAGTGGGAAGCTACAGTTAGTTAGCGCATTTAGGTAGCGAAGGTCGGAACTAAAACGGCGAGGGAATTGCGGCGTTCTTAACACACGCCCCCCAATATATTGCCGTCTTCTCTCTTTATGCGCTGTTGCGCCATAGGTTACAAAAGACGCTCTTAACAAAGTGATCTAAAACTAACTTAATGACGAATGCAGAAAACTATTATAACAGGAATACGCAGGTTTCTGTTATGTTTGGTTGACTACAGAGTTTTGTTTATTACTTTCTCTTGCTGCTATAATTACTGTAATCGTGGCGAAATTTCTTGAAATTGTTTTCCGAAAAAGTTAATTCATAAATTCAAAAATTAATATTCAAAGAAATTCTCTGAGAATACGGACAACATGGTCTTTAATAACAATAAATTTAATGGGAAAATTTGTGACTTTGATGCAGTTATTTTTATGATAAATCCTGATTGAGAGACGGATATCATTTAACAACTGACAAACGATTAAAGAAAAAGTTCCAATACACCTTGTAAACTTTTTGGGGCAGATTTACGATATTATGTAAACAATTACGAATAAGTAGTGATTGTTTTTCATAGCAATTCAGCATACCCAAGGATTTATATATATATATATATGACTCGGTTAACTTGGTAAGTTGGTAAGTTATAATTAATAATAAATATTGCATTATTATACATAACCAAATATATTCTGGTTATGTTAGATAAGGTTAGTCCTCACGCGTTGGTCTAGTGGTTAGCGCATTCGCCTTTCGTGCGAGACTTCAGGGTTCGGTTCCCGTGAGGGCAAAGTCGGTGTTGACCCAGCATCGTGATAAAAAGTGGGAAGCTACATTTAGTAGCGTCCTAGGTAGCGAAGGCCGGAACTGAACTGCGGTGTGCTTACCACACGCTCCCCTAATCAAATCGCCGTCTGGCAAGCCTTGGCCCTTCATGGGCTGTTGCGCCTTAGTTTTTTAGCTAAAGTTAGGTTAAATATACTGGTTTTTAACTATGTTTAATATCACCATTGCGGAGTAAGCTCAAAGTGCTCGTTTAAAAGTAACAGAGAACCAGAAAATAATATTTCATCACAACCAGTTAACTGGAAGTGCAGCATTACTAAATAATTTAGTTTTACGCGATTCGTTGAAAACAATAACCGCTAGAATTTCTATAACATTTTTTCAAATCGTACCAGGACTCCCAATTGTATCCTACTCAGGCCATGAATATACTTAAATCTTTAAGGACTTATGCCTTGTAAAAATTTTTTTTAGCCTGCAGATACCCCTCCGTGTCTCTGCAGTGCTTCTCCAGTGCTACTCTTTTATTGTTGGACTTTCTTGTTGCAAAGTTGCTGGGTGGCGGATACTCTGCATGGGACCAAAAAACGATAATGAGGATCCTATCTTAGCCAACTTGTCCAGTCTCATTGCCTTCTAAACCTGCAATCCGGTGACTAGGGCCTATGCGACATCATCCACGGTCTCCTTACCGGTGGTCGCTGGAGTGTTGCCGCTTGATCTCCAAGCAGAGATGAGGGCCCTAAGATATAAGCACCAAAAAAGGGGCATTATCGTCCTTGATGGTCGGGAGCTGTCTAGTCAGATGCCTTCTGCTCTCGTAAAGAAAACGATCCTAGAGTATGAGATAGGGAAGTGGCAATGACGCTGGGATGAGGCAGTGACAGGAAGAACCACTTATGAGTTCCTTCCGAATCTGCATCACAGACTGTCGATGCGATGGCTGCGGCTATCCCAGACTGTTACACAATATTTCACTGGTCACGGGGAGTTCAATTCTAAGCTCTTCGACTTGGGATTGAAAGATTCCCCAAATTGTGAATGCGGTCAGCGGGACACGGTGCATCACGTTCTCTTCCGGTGTCCTCTCCTCGACGAGGCTAGAATCCATATGGAATTCAAGCTGATAAGTAGGGGGGAGAACTGGCCGGGAGAATGTAAAGAGCTAGTAAAAAATGCAAGGAATTTCGAAGACTTTGTCGAGTTCGCTCAAGAAGTAGCGGTAATAAGAAGGACTAGACGGATAAGTAGAGGTCCGCCTCCCCGTGGCAGGGACGGTAACTTATCTACTTTGTAGATAAGGCCAAGTGACCATAGGCACCGGTTTTGGCGCTATGCGCTAGGTACGGTGTCTTAGAGTGTGTTCAATAATAATAATAATAATAATAATAATAATAAAGTCCGGATACTCAGAAGAGCTCCACTCTGTTCCTCTGAGCGAGGACATTAAGTCTTCTCCTTCATCTCCTACATCCATCCACTAATTTAAAACTCTACCACGGCATTTTCAAAGCCTTTAGTGTGCAACTGACCACTATATCCTGACCACTTTAAATTCTTCCTGCCACTTTCTCCACTACGAAGCAGCATTCAATGATACCAATGATCTCAGCCTGGAAAATAGCGGCAATACTCCCTAAAGCTACAGATCTTTCTTTGTTCAGCCCGTGTAGTCAAGTTGCTGCTCTAGAGAGACCATTTTCCTTCTACGTGGTATAGCTATCAGAGAAACAGCAAATAATGCCATTACTTTTCTCAATTAGCCCTTTGGGGGTGCCCTCCCCACCCCCACCCCAAATTGCTAATACTGATCTTTTAACCTCTTTCAAATATCCACTTACTTACCCGTCTCATCAATTTTGGAGAGAAGATTCATTCCCTTGTCTTATCTTGTCCTTAATCTTAGTATGACCTCCTCTAAAAGATCTTTATCCACTTTCCTTTGCTTATCATCCTGATACAACCTTTCATTGCCTCCCCCCCTACAGCAACAAAACAATTAGTTGTACAAAGTTCGACTTCGAAGAAAATTTATCTAATTTATAATTTGGGAGATAATCAATAAAAGAAGGTTGTCGATTTTTCTTTCTATTTGAAAATGTCGTAAACCCCAAGTTAACAATCACAGCTTAGTTTATTCCATTTCTTATTTAGGTTATCATAAATCGCTGTCTTAGACAAGTCTGTGTAACATTCCTAGCGCGAGTCCATACTTGTGTGTTCAGCATAAATTGGTGTAAAAAAAAATCAAAAAAATTATTTGATGTATATAATAGTTTGATATTAAAAAATGAATTTAATAATTTAATTTTGAGGAAAAATATTAACAGACATTTTTAACTTCTTTTTTTTGTGTGTATAAATATAAATATATATATTTATCTATTTTTCTTTTTGTACTAGAAAGAAGTTATAGTGTCACATAGCGTAATTGACTAAGAGGAGGAATGCATCAATTATAATTGTAGAACTGAAAGATAAGGAGGAGGAAGAAGACGGTGAAGAAGGGTATGGTGCACAGGATCAGGGCGCAAGAGTGGGCTGTGGGAAGTCTATGTGATACATAATTACTGTAGACCGCCCAGGGTAGCGGGCTTGTGTCGGCCTCTTTGATCTACCACTCAGTAAATTACAGGTGGGGGTATATAAGTTGGGTTGTAGTCGTAGTGGTGGTGATGGGACGGTGAGGTGAAGTGATGTTGGTGTTATAAGATAGGATGGAAGGAGAAGGAAAGGGATATGTGTGAGTGTATGACACATATATACAGACACACACACACGAATACAAACACATACAGAGACACAAACAGATAGAGAAGGTCCAAGTAATAAAGTGTTAAGTATATGTCACCGTTTTGTACACTCCTCCAATATATTCAATACCTCTCCATTCTTAATATGATACCTTTAAACATCACCATCCTGAGAAGATTTTTCTCTCTCTACTCATAATACGCTTTTCTTATTGTAATATCACTTCCGAATTATCAAAGGCCAGATAACTTTCAATATCGGCGGTGCAAAACATCTTCGCCGTGTTTGTTGTCATCTTTAGTAACAGAAAAAAAAAAAGTCATCCAATATAAACGGATTACTGTCCACGTGTCCTGAACTAAGCAATACAAAACAAAAAATCTGGTGTGAAACACTCACACAACTTTCTCTTACTCCAGTTCCTCAAAATTATAATTGTCAAATTTTATTAGTTTGTGTACCAAATTTAATGAAATTCGTCGAAAACTGAAAATATTGTCCAATAAAAGCGCACTTCCGGTTTACTAATTTTTTTGAAACACGGAATTTTGGCCATCTATTTATTTCTAATTGAGTTTGTTTGGATGATAAAATTGTATAATCAATCATCTATGATAGCACTTTAGAGAAAAACATAAACCCACCCCTCCCCTAAAAGTGCCCTTAAATGAATTTTCCCAGAGAATTGTTATAAATAAAAGTTGTATATCTTTGTGTGTGTAGTTTATATAGGAAGGGTCAATAGGCCATCGTTAGAGCCATTTTTGCGAAAATCGAAAGAGAAAATATTATTTAGTAAAATGGTAAAGTAAACGCACTTCCGGTCATCCGATTTGTTTTTCAAACTCGGAATTTAAACAACATATTTAATTATAATTAACATTTTTAGATGACAGAATTGTCTAATAAACTTAAAATAGCACTTTAGATGGAAACCTAACCCACCCCTCACCCAAAAGTGCCCTTAAAATAAATATTTCCAGAGAAATTTTTTAATAAAAAGTTGTAGCTCTTTGTATGTGTAGTTGGTACACCAAGTTTAAAGAAAATCGTCGGAGCCATTTTTGAGAAAATCGCAAAAAGTATAAAAAAAAAAAAAAAAAAAAAAAATAGTAAAGTGGTTCTTCCGGTTAAGAAATTTTTGACAGATAACGTACTGTCAGATCTCATGGTGATACATAAACGGAATATCAAGTTTCAACTTTCTACGGTTTTTCATTTTTGAGCTATGCTGTTCACATACACACACACACACACACACACACACACAAACCATTTGCTAAACCACGTTTTTGGGACTCAGTGGACCTTGAAACGAATATTTCCGGTGAAAACTCGACATCGAAAATTTGATAAGATATTTTATTCACACACACACTTCACTAAAAACTGTTGTAAGACCTTAAAAAACCTTAGACATGGGGGCCTTAAAACACGTATTTTCCGTTGAAAACTCAATTTGGAAAATTCATCTTGGTCGCAATATTTCCTTTTATAACAATAACAGAAAATAAATGAAAAGTTTTAAACAAAAGTGATAATTCTATATTTATGATTTAAAGAAACTGTTAGTATTTATACCAAGAAAAATTATGGAAAACTGGATAATCCTGGATTCATATAGTCACACCACCAATCAGCCGATTTTCATCAAACTTGAATATAATGAAATAATACTTTTAGAGCGAAATCTATTGTCACTATCTATCCTGGAAGTAATAAACAGATGATCTGTTTTTGGAAAAAAAAAATGTAGGTAATATGAGACGAAAATATATCCTTTTTCGACTGTAATACTTGAAGATACTCTTCAAGAAAATATAAAAGTATTTGTTGACCGTTGATAAAATTATGTTATGAAGAAATTTGGTGAGGATCGGCCAAGAAAGAAACATTCAATTATGCCAAATATTTCGACAGAGTTTCCTATCTTTATCTAGGCTTTAATATATAGATATTCGTGAAGATGTGGAGAAAGAATTTTTAATCATACACATTTGTTATATCGCAGAAACATAAAAAGGAAAATTAAAAGTTACTAATGTCTTGTCTTAAATCATTGACAGAAGAAACATCGTTTATGGAGTAAACGGTCAGAACTGTTGAATAAGAAAGGTCAGTTGTGTTTCATCGTGACCATACGAGCCCACCAAGTTTCCATGGTGACGTGACAAGATACCAGTAACTTTCATTTTTCTTTTTATGTTTATTGCGATGTAGAATAGAATAGAATAGAATAGAAGCGGGGGTGGGGAGCCTCATTCCACTGCGACCTACAAGTTGAGGTCTATTGTGGATCCCCTTAAGTTACAGAACAGCCCCCAGCTTTGCCCTCCTAATCAATCCTAGCAAAGCTGAGAGTGGCTCCGTCATGAAGCTTTCAGCTTCGGGATTGCCCGTCCCCAATTGAAGAAACCTAATCCTCGCCAGGCCGGCGCACTCACAAAGGATGTGCGCCGGGGTCTCCTCCTCTACCTTGCAGAATCGGCATACCGCACTATCCGCAAGTTGTAGGTAGTGCATGTGTCTATTCAGCCTACAATGCCCTGTTAGTAGACCCACAATTAACCTTATATCCCTTCGGGTCTGGCTCAGTAGGTCTTTGGTAAATTTAGGCAAATGTCTTTTAATGAAGAGCTTTGCCTGCCTCTGTCCTGGTGTTCCCTCCCACCAACGCAGACGCTGATCTTCTATCCACCCCCTGATAGAAGTTTGAATGAGGCTCCTGACAAGCCGCAGAAGGGTTCGGGACATATAAAGGTATCCTGCGAACCTTCCCTCGCTAGGGCATCCGCCCTCTCATTGCCCAGGAACCCCGCATGTCCCGGCACCCAGGCGAGTGTCAGTTTATTCCGAGTACCCACCTCGGTGAGGGCAAGTAGGCAGTATAGGTGAGAGACTGTCGGAGTATATGGCCACTCTTCTACCCACTATCCTTTGCCTTATAATCTCCCTAGCGCAGAGTTGTAACGCCACGACTTCAGCCTGAAAGACCGTGGCGTACTTCCCTAGGCTGGCCTTAATTTTAACTTTAGGCCTGCCCCCGTAGACCCCAGCTCCGACCCCAGTCGGAGTTTTGGATCCATCTGTATACCAGATCGAGTTACCGAACAGGGGTGGGTCGCAGCCCCATTCGCCTCTGCTCGGTATGACAATATGGAAGTTCCTTTCGAAAAAATACTTAGGAACCATCCTATCCGTTGGCATCCCCAGAAGATAGTCCGCCTTGATTTCCTCAATCAACATCTGGTTATTACGATCATGAATAGAGGTGATGGGAGGCGGCCCCTGCAGGAGCCTATGTATTCCCATTCTGGCTTCGCCTAGAACGAGAATGTGTAATGGTGGCAGATTGAGGAGGACTTCCAACGCGCAGTCGGGGTGGTCTTCATGGCCCCCGTGGAACCCAGGCATGCTCGCCTTTGGATCCCACCAAGCCTTTCCACCGCCCCCTTCTGCAACGTTTTGGTCCACCAAACTACCGACCCATATGTAACCATGGGTCTGATGATCCTGGTGTAGATCCATAGTGACAAACTTGGGCGCAAGCCCCAGTTTCTCCCACAAAGCCGTCTGCACCTATTAAATGACGCATCGGCTCTGTGAGAAATTTTGTCAATGTGTTGATTCCAAGTGAGTCTTCGGTCGAAAGTAACACCAAGGTACTTAGCCTCCGTCGCATATTGCGATGTAACAAATGTATATGTTTAAAAATTCTTTCTCCACATCTTCACGACTTTCTATATATTAAAGCCTTGATAAAGACAGGAAACTCTGTCGAAATCTTTGGTATAATTGAATGTTTCTTTCTTGACCGATCCTCACCAAATTTCTTAATAACTTGTAGAAAATATAAAAGTATTTGTTGACAGTTGATAAAATTATGTTATGAAGAAATTTGTTGAGGATCGGTCAAGAAAGAAACATTCAATTATGTCAAACGTTTCGACAGGAGTTTCCTGTCTTTTTAACAAGGCTTTTAATCGTGAAGATGTGGAGAAATAATTTTGAGTTGAAACTTTGAAACATCCACATTTGTTACATCACAGTAACATAAAAAAAAGGAAAATTAAAAGTTAGTACTTTCTTGTCTTAAATTATCTACAGAAATGATCATCTTGTAGAAAATTTGTTTGGACACATCTAAAGCCGGTCTTCTTCACCCCAAGCAGATGATGATATGGAATTCGTGTTTTTTTTTTTTTTGTTTTTTTTTTGAGGGGAATTCTGTTTTATGAACTGCTTCGTGGAAAAAAACCTACAAAAACAGTGAATTTCTACAAGTACTTTCTTAAATGGACCAAATAATAGCAACGTTTATGGAGTAAACGCCAGAATTGGTGAATAGGATAGGCAGTTGTGTTTTATGCGAGCCCAACAAGTTTCCATGGTGACGTAGCATAAAATTATTGCAATTTTTTGGTGGCGATGTCTTTTATATCACCCATCTTATTCACCAAGACATAGCACAATTTCAGATTTCAATCTTTGTAAAATGATTTTAATTAAAAAAAACGATTTTTAGACAACGGATGACTTAGAAACTATTTGTTGTGGTGGTTGGTTCCGCAGAGCTGGAAAGCATCAGAGACATTTTCCGTGGTAGCCTGCTTCATTTTGTGGTCATGGACCGTTGTTTTCAGCTATTTTGTAGATTGTCTGCAATTCTTGTGTGTGGTTCGCGGGTGTGAGGGGTGTGTATTTAAGTCTGTTCGTTAGGTGTCTAAGTGCAGCTAGTTTGTGTTGGGTGGGGTGGTTGGAATTGTGCGGTATGATAGCATCCGATGTAGTTGCTTTTCTGTATATTCCGTACTCTATTTTATGGTCGGTTCTTGTGAGTTTCATGTCCAAGAAGTTGAGGGTGTTGTTCGTTTCTTTTTCGTATGTGAATTTTATTTTCTTCTTTATGCTGTTAAGGTAATGTACTATTTTGTCTACGTCTATGTCGTTTTGCAATATGAGGAATAAATCGTCCACGTATCGCGCATAAAACGTTACGCCGAACTCCTCTTTCAGTTTGGGTACGTAAGTTTCCTCCATGTTTTGTATAAATATTTCTGATAGTATGGCCGATGTGGGGTGCCCCATTCCCAGTCCGTCGGTAGCGAGGTAGAACTTGTTGTTAAATCTAAAGTAGTTTTGTGTCGTTGTGGTTTGTACCAAGTTCGTAAGTTGGCGGACGAATTGCATGGATTCTTCTCGTTCCAACTTCTGTTTCATTAAGTCCAGTGTGTCCGTGATTGGTATGGAGGTGTATAGGTTGGTAATGTCAAGGGACAGCAAACGGGAATTGGGGGTGAGTTTTATATTTTCTGTTAACTGGATTAGGTGTTGTGTGTTTCTTATATTGTAAGTGTCATTCAGTTTTACTTTGTTTTTTATTACCGCTGCCAGATGCTGTGTCAACTTGTATGCTGGTGCCGTTGTGTAGTTTACGACGGGTCTGATGGGAATATTGGGTTTGTGTATTTTTGGGAGTGCATTTAGAATGATGGGCGAACGCCCGAAACCGGTCGATGACCACAAAATGAAGCAGGCTACCACGGAAAATGTCTCTGAGACTTAGAAACTAGTTTTGGATTTAAAAGAATAATATTGTCTTTGGGAGAATGGAATAATGAATATTGCCAAAAAAAGTTAACGTAAGATTGTTCATCAAAATCCTACATATATATATCGATAGGCGAGTGTTGTAAAGTACGTTTAAATAATATTTCAATAAAAAAAAAAAATGTAGAAAAATATCGACATTACTTTGTGATCAACCTAATATTACTTCTCCCCATTTATAAACACACAATGTTACGAATCCTGACTAGTTAATTCTTAAATTTCTGTTTAAGAAATAATAAATGAATCAATTAAGTCGGATAAAAGAGTGGGAATATCCATCAGGTTTAGGCCAAAGATTATTATTAAACATATTTAACCTGGAGAAGTGATGTATTCATGAATGAAATGTTGTTTTCTTTTTTTTTAAACCATCTTTTGTCGGGTTACTATTTTGTATTTTTAAAGAAGTTTTCTAAAAATAAACTTAAAAAAAAAATGAATAAATAATATAAAATAAAACTTGGTAAGATCTAACATTAAAATGTAATTTATCAAAACTGGCCTGTCTCACTAACAAACATAAAATTTCGCCTATCGTCTTGGATGATTTGGAGCTTGGGCACTTATATATATATATATATATATATATAATGTATAGTTTTTTTTTTTTATATTTGTGCCGCTATAGTCCAGTCTAACCTGATACAAGCGGTTCTCCCCTTTAAGGCTTCTTTTCCAACATTTATATAATTGAATGCGACAGCGCAGGCGTACCATTTCGTTCTTGAACTATCGTGCGCCTTTCGTATATAAACTACAAAAAAAACAAATAAATAAATAAATATAGGACAGACCTTCTTTTTACACCTTGGATAAAATAAAAATAAATAAATGACAGAGTTGAGATGAAGAAGAAGAAGAAGAAAATGAAAAATAAAGAAAAAAATAAACTTAGTTTCGTTTTATTTTTATTATTACATTATGTGTCGTGTGTCGCACAGAACTTTTGATTTACGTTCTATTTTTTTTTTCCCCACATGGGAGTACAGAGACATTTAGTAACATGTAGTGGGGATGAATTCTTAAAAAAAAAAAATTTAAAGTTGCCAGCATCCTCTTCTTTCTAGTAAACCTCCTGGTTCACCCTTTCTATTTTTTATATACTATTTTAGATAGGCGAACATTCACGATTGATAAAGCCGCCTAGGTTTCTTTTTTATTTATTTATCCTACTTCACAAATCCGTGCTCGTTAAGCGATCTATGAAAGAGACTATTCTTCTTCTCTTCTTTTTTTTTTGATCCAACTCCCATCCCTAGGTACCGCACACAGTTCAGAATATTTATTGTTATTTAAAACGTGTATAACAATCGTATAATTTAATGTTGTTAGAAGAAAAATGAGTGATAAGTAAGTATAAAATAAGAAATGAATAAATCTCATTAAATAAAAAGTAAAATGAAAACAAAAATTAAACTTACTAAATAATAAAGAATATGTGGATGAGTCCGCATTGCTGGATAACATCTGGTATTTTATCCGCCATCGTAGCATGCATATTGATTTTCTTTCTGACCGGTTTTGGATTTTCATCCATAATCAGAGCAAATTCACCAAGTTCCTGTAGAGAGTTCATTTTAACGTAATGTTTCTGTTACACTCACACTTGTTGGTTTGTTGGTTTATGTATGATTATGTGGGGAGGTTATAAGGCTATGTGTGTGTGTGTGTGTTTAATCACAAAATGGAATTATTATAAGCTATGATTAGACATTAGAAAATAAAGTACTAAATTTTAATAGTGTTGTTAAGTATGGTCAGTGTTTTATCAAGTCATTTTTATTGTGGGGGGGGGGGTGATAAGTTATTTCAGGAGTATACTGTATTAATAAGAATAGATAAAGTTTGAAGAAAGGCGAAGCAACTTTTACATGGGCAGTTAAAAGTTTATGTACAAGTAATAAATAAATAAATGTGAAATACAAGCAGGATTAATACAAGAAAATATGTAAGTAAATTGATATGTTAGAAGGTTGGCAGTGAACGGCAAATTGGAGATGATATTAAAATAAATAATAGAAGAAATCAATTGATACTATGATAACACATAGTAACATAACCTTATAATCTCCCCACATAATTATATACAAGCAACAAACCAACAAGTGTGAGTGTAACAGAAACATTACGTTGAAGTGAACGCTCTACATGAACTTGGTGAATTTGCTCTGACAATGGATGAAAATCCGAAACCGGTCAGGAAGAAAATCAATATGCAGGCTGCTGTGGATAAAATACCAGTTACTAAATAATATCTTAGGTTTTTTTTTAACCCCAATTCGTTTTAGTTCAACATTAGAGACTATAGGTTCTGGAGACCTACAATAGATTTATATCAGAGGCGAGATTAGCTCAGTGGTAGCACACTGTCCAATACTTTTGCCCTTTGATTTTCTCGTAGCGTCTACAGCTCACTGTCCGGTGATGAGCTGTATTGTCTGTAGCGAGAGAACGATAATTGGATAAAGCGTAGGCTTCGTCCCTCCTCAAGACCATTAAAAAACGGAGAGTGACTAACGCGGGGTTGGGAGCGCAGTGGCCTAATGAAGCCTAAATGCATAACTCGTCATTGGAATTCTAGAGCAGAACTCTTGAAAGTGTAAACAAAATCAGATGTGAAACGTGTAATGGGATCCGAAGAACGAAGAATCAACCTAGTTACCCGCTACCTAGGCGACTAGGGTTGGAGATTCTATATATATATATAGGTATGCTTTATTTACAATAAATTTATAAAAAAAAAATGACAAAACTCCAGGAGTGTCAGCTTTAACAGCTATAACCTCCTAAAGGTAAATATATATTGTTTAAAGGCTAATTCTATAAATGATTTGGGAAAAATTTTAAAAAACCCAAGCTATAATATGTATATATGATAGCCGAACTAGCCTTGCAAAAGAACAATTTACGACCAGTTTATAACCAGTCAGTAATCTATCTACTTACCTTCTTATCACTCAGCCAGTCTGTCTCTTTATACTTCTCTCGCTACCTAACTTCTATTTTACTGTAAAGTCCCTTGCAGGTTTGTGTGTTTCTAATCATAATCTAATTTATTTCTCTAAAACCCATTCTCTCTAATTCTCTCTCTCCTTCTCACATCCATTATATTGGTTCTTCAGATCCTATGAATCTTTACTGATTCGGATCCCATTACAAAACGACTTTCTATTACTCCAGAATTAATTCTATATTATGAAAATGACAAATTCTCTATAAACTTGGATATCTTTTATTTAGTCTAATATAAATGCAGAGATGCATGTATTAATCTAATATAAAAGCAGGTAACAGTTGAAGTGATTATATTGCAGTCCAGATTTTGATAGCGCCGAAAATGCTGAACAAATTAATAAACATTTGAAATTTAACAACAGAAAAATTCCTTATAACCCTAAAAAAAAAAAAAAAATCAATCGTTCTGGACAAAAATGTTAAAAATAAAAGTGATAGGCATCTATGTGAGTAGCACAATATACGAAATTTTAAGTTTAATGCAAATCATTTGAGTCATTTTCGAGAAAATCGTAAACAAAATTATTCATTAAAGTCATACTTCCGTTTATTAGATTTTGACCAAAATCTGATCGGTGATGTTACCTAAACATTTGAGCTTCCTCGTATTTCCGCTAAAGGCTCAATTTTGAAAACTGGACACGTTAGCAATTGCATTCTTCGTAAGAAAACCTAAAATATGTCCACCCGATTAGTGAATTTTTGCTATTCGGAATTTTGAGCAATGTAATTAATAATAATATAAAGGTATTTGAACAATAAAACGCAATTATATAGAAATAGCACTCTAGAGATTAGAATAAAATAGAATTATTTGTGTTTAGAATTCATTATTCCACACTATCTTTTTAAATAGGTCAAACAAATTTATGTAAATTAGATTTATAAATAACAATTTTGTAGCACCTTTCAACTCCCATTCTCCGCAATTAAATAAATAAAAAAAAAAAAAAAAAATAAATATAAAAACAAATTAAAAAAAGATCAAGCTAGAGCAAATTGCGGCGATCAGGATAATTTAGACCCCGAATAATTGAGATAAATGCTAAATAAGATTAATAATTCACATGGATAGATTAAATAAGGTCGCTGAAATAAATATTTCTTATAAGTATTGGAGTTTTTACAACCAATACTAAATTAAATAATTATAGCCTATTCTTAAAAATTATTATTTTTTTTATTTTGTTTAAATAAAGATGAAATTTATTCTAGATAACGGGGATCTTCAAAAAGATTTTTCTTTTAAAACTATTAAAATATAATCAAGAAATATATATATTATTTAAAAGAAACTTTAATAGCTAAAATCTAATTTAAATGTGACTTATTTTTAATAAAAACATAGAAACAATGAGGCATGAGTAAAAGACATCACAATTCATATTGAAGTTTTGATCCTATCAAATTTCAAAATCATTCTGACTTGAAACATTTTTCTAAAGAATTGATATCAATGGATTCTATGAATCTATGAGGCTTAAATCTAATCTGACATATCAAGGGGATTACTAATTATAATCAGGAACATCAGAGACATTTTCCGTGGTAGCCTGCTTCATTTTGTGGTCATCGACCGGTTTCGGGCTTTCGCCCATCTTCAGGATGCGCTTTTCAGACAGTGTGACTCGTAGAGAGACTTAGTTTCACACTAACTCTGCGGAACCAACCACCACAACATATAATCAGGAACACCTTTGCCCTGAGAACTTTATGTAATAAACTGTAACTGCCTCTAAAGCAATAATTATTTTTAATATTATGGGCTACTAAACATTTAGTATGTTTTTTGTTTTTGTTTAAGGTCAACATCCATGGTCATTGGAGTCCGGAATCTTCTCAGTGGCACTGCCGGTCACCAAGTAGTGTTCTTTCGTTGAAGATACAGCACTGTACATCACCGCTCTCGTAGCAAGAACAAAATCCAAAGGTAGCAACTGGACTCTAACCTGGGACTTCAGCGTGGGAGTCCACCCACGCTACCACTGAACAAATCCCTTTCTCTAAGCAGTGTTGCCAGGTGGTGACAATGAAAATTCCCTCGCACTCTCTGAATAATCCCTTTTTTCGCAAAAAAAAATTCCCTACTTAGACTTAAATTCTCAGGAATTTTGATATGATATTGTAGTGGAATCGTTTACCGGATTCCACAGTTATGAAGTCAGATGTCTTGAAGAGGGATTTATTAGGCGGAAGTTAGTTTAGAGATTTTTGAGAGTTATTACTTGAAATACTAAACACTGATTTTACAAAAATAGACTATATTTTTACAATAAATTGAATGTGTGGATTGGTAAATACAATTAATATGAACTGTTAGAAATAAATAAATAATTTAAAGAGATAAACAACAACTAATTTAAAATGATTAAAGTAAATAAACTAAAATGCACAACTATGAAATGTTGGATAGAATAATTATAAGTTTAACCTTGTATAGGGACGCGCTCGCGGAACTCAAGTATAACTGCTGATGTAATGATCCCCTCCTCCAGTGGGGCGAAGTTTATATTAGTATTACTCACACACTGTCAGTTGTGTAAGTAGTACTCACACTAAGACACCTCTCGTAGTGTGCGACCTTGGCCAGGTCGGTGACCAGTGTGATTTAGGTCAGCGGCCAGCTTTGGCGACAGATGGCCGCCCATCGGTGATTTTCAAAGACTGGTAGCCTTGAATCGGCCAGGTGGCTTCTGTTCAATAATGATCCTTGTTTAAAAGGGTTTTATCGGTGCTTGTCTTTGATACTGATGTATTGACCCTTGTATTGAAAAGGCTTTTTGTTCGGCGCGGCCCCTGTCTTGAAGACAGCGGCCCGCTGGGGCCACTAGTAATAAATTATCCTTTCTTCTTGTTATCTTTTGTGAAGATAGCGGCTGGCTGGAGCCACTTGACATTGCTATGACATTGATATGTCATTACAATATGATTACATTTTTAAATAATATTTTACTACAAACATTGTTTACCTTTATTAAAGATCATCCTAGTAACCAACGTGGTCTCCACAGCTCTAAACTTCTTCGATATCATCCTCTTCTTCCACATTTACATTAATCTACTTTACTCACTTTAGTCCTACATTTAAGAACAAAAAAATTACACTTTCTGATGAAGTATGGTAAAAGACCTATTAAGACGTAAAGACCTGATGAAGTACGTTAAAAGACTATTGACTAAAGAAAAATATATTACTTTAACGAGAAGTCAATCAAACGGTCACATGATACATGAGTTGCAGTTGCAAACAACACTGTAAGACTTATATATGCATGAACAAACAGCAATTTGAGCAATATGCTCTGATTCTCCAAAGTAACGAAATTAAAAAGAGGAATACCCGACTGTAACCTACTCCATGTGACAGTGTTGCAATATCACTTACTCATGCTCATTTCAAACAGGGATATCCAAGTAGAAAAAAAAAATGAATTTAAAAAAATTAATTTATGCAGTTAAAGTACTGTGAATATTCCCTACGTTTTGCACATTTTCAAAGAAAAATCCTTCAATCTCTTTAGTATCTTAAATTTCTCTGTAAGAGGGATTTTCCCTTCGGCAACACTGCCTCTAAGGTAAAAATTGTTGAGGAAGATAATTGCAGTATGAGAAAGTTAGGTGAGTGATTTATACAACTATTTTTTAGTTCTTATTTTATTTTTATTTTTGTTAAATATTCTGTTGCATATAACAATCTCCTAAATATTCATTTGTAGAAAAATAGAAATTACTGAGCTAGGAGAAGAATATAATAATAATAATAATAATAATAAACATAAAAATAATGTATATACGAATAAAATTTTATTATGACAAAGATATTTGTCGGTAAAGATGAAAGAAAGCAAGTCGGAACATGATAAGAAATAAAGGAAAAAAAAGAAGTAAAGAGATAGACGACTGATAGGGGCGTGATGATGGAATTATTGTGGAATGATAGTTACCCTTCTCAGACAACCAAACACATGACATACTCCCAATCATTATCGACACTTCCATGTATATCCTAAAACTCTTCACAATACTTAGTGGAAAATAAAATTGCAGGAAATTCAGATGTTCTTTATACATACATACTATGTATTTGAAACTTCCACTATTTTCATAGCTTCAGTTCTAATTTCCAAAATTCCTAACATAGGATATTTTCTTTCCTAATAAATACTAGCAGATGAAACTGTAATCGCTTTGAAAAGGAAGTGGTTTTTTTAGTTAATAACAAACGGATATTTCTCTTTTGCCCATTCTTGACAGATATTAGAATCACATTTTATGATGATATTCATAATTGAATTTCCTTTCGTTTTACAATTTTATTTCAATGACTAATCTACGTTTTAGCGTAGAAAAATGCAAGATTATTTTTGGGTAGCTATATTATAACTGGCAATTATTAAATTTAAAGTATTGAGAGAAATGTTACTTTTCATCATAAGAGAGAGAAATTAAGTAATTGTAAAAATTATATGAATACAGTCTTTTATTATTATTATTATTATTTTCTAATTAAAGGCACATCAACATTGAGGTAATTAGCGTTGGGAGCTTTCTGACAGTGCATTGCCGGCCTCCGATTTTCTCGTTACAGACGTTGTCCATCACCGGGCAGTGATCTGGAGAAGTTTCTCGGGAGCGAGAAAAATCAACAGCAGCAGCAGTACTCGACTCGGACCTGAGCCTTCGGCGGACACTAAGCTAATCCCGCCCACTGCCGCTTATTATTATAGAATGAAATAGGTCATTTAATGCCCAAGAACATCGTTGGTATCGTGCTTTCTTTGGGGGGGAGGGGGGTAGGATCGCTGGGATAGGCTTAGCGACTTTTGTACAGATGGTGCTGCGGCGAAAGAAACCGGTAGTAGACTACCTCCTAAACCTATTTATTTAAAGTAGAATCACGATAAAAAGAGCCCGAAAGGACTTAACACCCCTCCATTAAAAAAAAAGTAAAAGTGATTTTCCCCTCCATTAAAAAAAAAGTAAAAAAAAAAATTATACAAGTGATGTGACATTTCGTCTACCTGTAAAATATCCCGATTTAATGTAATATATGATAACAACAAACATTCTATATCACATTTTGGATTATTCAATTAATTTGCTAAAAAAATGTGGGTCTGAAGAATATACAGTTTAAAAACGTTTAACACAAAACTGAGGGGACCGAAATATTTTTTCGTGTTAAAAAAATTTCGTATTAACGATAAAATAGCGGTTTATTTTCGTTCAGATTTCTCTGCCATTGTACACGTAAAAAAATTGCAAAAAAAAAAATCTCTGATTTTAACACAAAATTCACCAAATTTGAAAACTAAGTGAAATGTTTTGACAATGGCCGTGTCTTTACCTATTCAAAGACAAGCGGAAACCTAATGTAATAGTACCGCAAAGATAATGCAACCACAGCAGAGAGAAGAGAAGCCCTCTCTGGTTAACAGAGACTACTCTCTAACTTAGGCAGGCTAGAGTGGGAGAACCTGTGTATATAAGCCAGTGGGAATCCATCTAAAGGGATCTATCAGATACAACCATACAATTGTACATCGCATCGTGTCATATCTTTACTCTTACCATTCATTCTATCATTTTCCATTATAAAGTCCAGTGCAGTTAGTGTAAACATAGCTACATTATATTAGTGTCTACATATCTCATTCACTTAATCAAATCTAATTTCTCTCCTCAACAACCCCATTATACTAGCAACAGTGGGCAGCCATTGATTATTTTGTTCCGTATAACGAAAAAAAAAAAATAAGCCAAAAAATCTGCGTGACCATGTGACTGCAGAAAACAGGTATATTCTGGTCGTTCAGGAAGTGAAATCTTTGCCGTGTTAAGCGTCTATTTGTTTCGTGTTAATAGAAAAAAAAAATCTGGTGTGAAACACTCATACAACTTTCTCTTACTCCAGTTCTCAAAATGATAATAATTGACAAATTTTATAGTTTGTGTACCAAATTTAATGAAATTTGTCGAAAACTGAAAAACTGTTCAGTAAAAGCGCACTTCCGGGTCACTAATTTTCTTGAAACTCGGAATTTCAGCCATCTATTTATTTCTAACTAATTATGTTTGGATGATAGAATTGTATAATCAACTAGGATGGCACTTTGATAAAAATCTAACCCCACCCCCTCCCCTAAAAGCGCCCTTAAAAGAATTTTTCCAGAGAAATGTTCTAGATAAAAGTTGTAGATCGTTGCATGTTTAGTTTATATACAAAGTTTCAAAAAAATCGTGGGAGCCATTTTTGAGAAAATTGCGAAAAAGTGTATAAATCACTTAGTAAAGTGGTTAAGTAAACGCACTTCCGGTTATCCGATTTTTTCAAACTCGGAATTTCAACAACATATTTAATTCTAATTAACATTATTTAGATGGCAGAATTGTCTAATAAACTGAAATAGCACTTTAGATGGAAACCTAACCCCATTCCTCCCCCAAAAGTGCCCTTCAATGCATTTTCCCGGAGAAATGTTTTAAATAAAAGTTGTAGCTCTTTGTATGTGTAGTTGATATACTAAGTTTTAAAGAAAAATCGGAGCCATATTTTGAGAAAATCGCAAAAAAGTAAAAAAAAACTAGTAAAGTGGGTTCCGGTTGAGGAATTTTTACAGATAACGCAGTCAGATCCACGGTGATACCTAAACGGAATATCAAGTTTCAACTTTCTACGGTTTTCGTTTTTGAGCTATGCTGTTCACAGACACACACACACACACACACACAGACCATTTGCTAAAAACCACTTTTTTGGACTCAGGGGACCTCAAAACGGATATTTCCGGTGAAAACTAGATATCAAAAATTTGACACGATTACAATACTTCCTCTTACTAGGAGTAAGAGAAAGTAATAAAAATGTATGAAAAATTACATAGTATTTTGTGTGAGATCGCAGTATGATTTCGTGTTAACCAATTTTTCATGTTAAGCATTTTCGTGTTAAACGTTTTTACGAAAACGGAAGTGGTGAGTGACTTGTTGGAAATTATTTATTAACTAAAAAAAAAAAGTTGCTAAATTATTTATTTCCATTTTAAACAAATTTTAATTAAAAAAAAACTTGTCTAGGAATCCTAAAATTCTCTACCTGGATGGTTAGTAATATATATATTTTTTTTTTAAATATCTTTTTGTCCCCTTTTCTAAAAAGAAATAAAAAAAAAACAACGTTTATGTTAGCCCCGGGTTATAAGAAAATCTTGACGAAAATATAAAGTAGAAAAATAAGAAAAAAAAATAAAATAAACATAAAAAATTAAGTATTATTCTCTTAATATTTTAACAACAAAAGAAATTACTTTTTTTTTTATATAATATAATGTCGTTTAGTTATTGTTAGTTGTTATAGTATTAGATTTAAAGTGTAGTAGTAAATGTGCAGCGTAGAGCAGCTATAAGTAAGGTCTCTATAATAAATCAAAGTACTGGTGAGTGTTTTATGTCTGATGGACATTAAATACATACTAAACTTGTTATATTAAGGATGGATGTAACTAGTTAAGTTTTTAGTAGTAAGAGGCACAAAACTGCTGTCACTATTGTTGTTTAGTTGTTTCATTTTTAGTTGGAAGTGATTTGTTGAGGTGAACAACAACAACTAGACAAGAGAGAGATAGAGTAATATATTGTGTTAAAAGTTGTATTTTTTTACTAGCTACCGTCGTCACGCTCCCTATCACTAATATTCTACAACCTTACCACATATAATATGTACTACTTCTTTTCTTTTCACTTACTTCTAACTATATATTTTTGTCTCACTTTAAGAATTTTCTTTTAAACTAGATTCTTCTTGAAAGGGATGCTGTAGAAGCATCTAAATGAAGGATTATGGATAAAATAAAATACATTGAAAAAAAATAGCTGACGATATTCTAGATAATTGTTGTAGTGGTTGGTTTCGCAGAGCTGGAAAGCATCAGAGACAAATTTTCCGGGATAGCCCGTTTCTTTTTTGTGATCATCGATCGGTTTCGGGCGTTCGCCCATTATTAGGATGTGTTTTTGTTAAACAGTGTGAAATGTAATTGGTGATGTTGTGTGTTTGTGTGCTGGTAGCTTGTGGTGTGAGCGGTTTAGTAAAAGGGCTTGTAAGTATATATGTTTAAGGGAGAAGTATTAGTAATAAGAAAGTAGCCACCACTGCTAACAATAAATATATTCTATTGAAATAATAACTACAAGTTATTTGCAAGATATTATAAACTTATTAATATGCACTGATGCTAAGAGTGCGAAAAACAAGTGTTCTGCTTCGGTATCTACAACAAAATGTATTGAAGGAATGTCTTCTAATTGTTATTTCAAATCTTCCCCTATGAGAAGAAGGGTTACACAATGCTATCAAATTCATGAACTCTAAAAGACAATAGTAGTCTTCTACCTGAAATGTCCTTTTGCAAGGGAATTGTCACATATTCTTCATAATTTTGATTTTTTCAAATTAAGTATATTTTTATATTTCTTGCATCCATTACAAGTGTGATAATATAGACTTGCAAAGAGCAAATACATTTGATACACTCCAATTTTTTGTTGTGAAAAGAAGTAGATAGATTGAGATTAGATCTAAGATTGGTAGATTGTCCAATTGTGAAAAGAAGTAGCATATTATATATTGTAAGGTTGTAGAATATTAGTGATAGGGAGCGTGACGACGATAAGCTAGTAAAGTAGAGTATATAAACTGCATTTTTACTCTGTGCAAGTCTATGTTTATTACACTGTTTAACAAAAATATCCTGATGATGGGTGAACGCCCGAAACCGGTCGATAACCACAAAAAAAAAATCGGGCTATCACGGAAAATGTCTCTGATATTCTAGATAACCTATGGATAACTTATCAATCAGAAATTAATAGAGGAAATTAATAATGGCCATTTACTTGGTATGCCAACTGATAGGATGACTTCTAGGTTTAATTTTGATAGAAATTTCCATGCTTTAATTCCTTAACAGAACTGACTGGAATAATAGCCCTCATCACCTCGAAAACTCAATCTGGTAAAGGGGAAGCTTCAAGGCTCAAACTGCGGTCTATAGCAGGTCAAAATTAAAGCCAGCCTAGGAAAGTCTAAGTAAGCCAAGCTACAGACTTCCAGGCTGGGGTGGTGGCACTAAAGCTACAGCTCTGTGTTAAGGAGATTTTAAGGCAAGGTTAAGTGGGGAGGTGAGTGGGCCACGCTGCTTTGAAGAAGGCACTCACTCTACACTAAATTGTCTCGTGACTAGTATGGGAGCCCTAACTTCTCTAACCGACGTGGGTGTACAGACTAAGTTGACACCTGCTTGTCTGCCTCCACACGCAGGATCATCGGCAACAAGAAGGAGGCTGCGCTGGTGAGAGAGAGCTCGAAGGACATTTTCATATGTCCCAAAACCTTTAGCGGTCTGTCCTTAAGCCTGATTCAAACATCCATCTAAGGCTGGATGGATAAGCAGAATTTACAGTGGTGGGAGGGGAATACTTGGACAAAAGCTGGCGAAACTCTTTGTTAAGAAACATTCGTGCCTAAGTTTTCTAGGCCGAAAGATATAAGGATAATAGGTCTATTCTCAGGGGTGTTTAGGTGTATGTATTAGTAACTAATTTCAGAGGACGCGATATGCCAATTCTGTAAGGTTGAGGAAGAAACCCCGGTACATATTCTCTGTGAATGTGTCGGCCTGGTAAGGATATGGTTTCTACAGTTTGAGAGCAAGTAATGCAGAAGGCACGAGCTTCATGACGGAGCCGCTTACAGGTTTGCTAAGTTTACTTGAAAGAACGAAGTTGAAAGACGTGCTATAACCACTTAGGGACCATAATATACTTCCTTGTATAGGTCGCAGTGGAATAAGGCTTAGGCCATCTCTTTGCTAATCTAATAATCTCACTTTAAGAATAGTTGATGTTTATTTTAGGGCTACCAGGAAATCTGATAATGTTTCATTTTTTTGTCAAAATCATCAAACCAACCTTACACATTGGATTTTATTTTTTTGCGATCAATTTTGTCAATATAATCCAATATATTTTATTAATGTACCAAATTTAATGGAAATATGTCAGGCTGTTATTGAGATATTCACAAAAAAAAAGAAGAAATAACTTAAAACTTTCTGGAATTTTAAAAGTTATAGTATGCTTCTTTTGATTAATTTATTATATACTCTTCAATAACATCCATGGATGAGTTTCATTCATCAAGTTAAAGGTGTCACCGTGAGGTGACATTCCCTGTTTCAAAGTTTCTTGTTACATACCACACTAATAATCTAATAAGAATATATTAGATAACATCTCCTGGCATTATCCAGCAATCAAGAGACTCAACCACATACTCGACGTGAAAATCACTTCACTGAAGTTGCTCTTTTGTTATCTTTTTTTTTTTCTTAAACTTGGGAAATATTTCCCTTTTTCAACTGAGACACTCCGCTTCTTTAGAGAGAAGCTTAAAGACATCAATTACTACTTCTGTGTTTTTCTAAAATTAACTTTCCTAGAAAAAAGTTTTTAATAAAAAAACTCTGGTGTGAAACACTCACACAACTTTCTCTTACTCCAGTTCTCAAAATTATAATTGATAAATTTTATAGTTTGTGTACCATATTTAATGCAATTCATCGAAAACTGAAAAAACTGTTTAGTAAAAGCGCACATCCGGTTTACTTATTTTCTTGAAACTCGGAATTCAGGCCATCTATTTATTTCTAACTAATTATGTTTGGATGATACAATTGTATAATCAACTACTGTGATAGCACTTTAGAAAAAAACATAACCCCACCGCTAACTTAAAAATGTCCTTAAATCAATTTTCTCAGAGAAATGTTATAAGTAAAAGTTGTAGATCTTTGTATGTTTAGTTTATATATGAAGTTTCAAGAAAATCGTCGGAGCCATTTTTGAGAAAATCACAAAAAAGTGAAAAACTCATTTAGTAAAGTGGTAAAGTAAACGCACTTCCAGTTATCCGATTTTTCCAAACTCGGAATTTCAACAACATATTCCATTCTAATTAACATTATTTAGATGATAGAATTGTCTAATAAACTGAAATAGCAGTTTAGATGAAATCCTAACTAAGTTCAGCGCCCGCTCTAGGGGGGGGGGGCAACCCGGACGTTTGTCCGGGGTGCCAAAATTTAGAGGCGCCATTTTGGCTGTGTGAGAAAAATATTGATTGATGTGTTGAAACATTCATATACTTCTCTGAACAGAACAGCAGTAGCACGCGAGCAGAGCTCTGCTTCAGCTTGTGTTTGAACATGCATAGACATATCAGAGACATTTTCCATGTTAGCCTGCTTCATTTTGTGGTCATCGACCGGTTTCGGACGTTCACCCATCTTCAGGATGCACCTGAAGATGGGCGTACTGTCTTCTGTGTTGTCGCACTGTCTGACAGGCGCATCCTGTAGATGGGCGAACGCCCGAAACCGGTCGATGACTACAAAATGAAGTAGGATATCACTAAAAATGTGTCTGATGCTTTCCAGCCCTGCGGAACCAACCACCACAACGACTTGCTTGTTACTTACCTTTAATTATAAAAGAGCGGTTTCATTACACAATAGCATTATTCTTACGTCGGCAGTGATAACAAGTGGAAGTAGATTTAAAAAAATATATGCATATTCTTCGGGGGCAGCAATTTGTCTTTTTGTCCGGGGCGACGTAACCGCTACAGCGGGCGCTGCTAAGTTGTAGCTCATGTGTAGTTGCATGTGTAGTTGATATACAAGTTTGAAGAAAATTGTCAGAGCTATTTTTGAGAAAAACGCAAAAAAGTAAAAAAAAAAAAAAAAAAAAAAAACTACTAGTAGTGGTACTTCCGGTTGAGGAATTTTGACGGATAACGTACTATCCAGATCCCATGGTGATACCTAAACGGAATATCAAGTTTCAACTTCCTTACGGTTTTTGATTTTTGAGCTATGCTGTTCACACACACACACGCACAGACCATTTGCTAAAAAACACTTTTTTGGACGCAGGGGACCTCAAAACGGATATTTCCGGTAAATGCTCGATATCGAACTAGGAGTAAGAGAAAGTAATAGCTCAAGGAAAAGTTAGGTTCTATAAACTCGAGGAAAACTAAAAAAAAATAATTCAGTAAAATGATACCTGCGTTAGAAGACACTCGACCGACACCTTCCTGTCGGATATCCTGGTGTATCCAAACGGAATCCTAAGTTTGTATTGTGCCAATTATTATTTGTGAGTCATGCTTTCTTTACCATTTTCTTAAAAAACAAAAAAAAAAAACACTTTTTTGTGTTCAGATAAAATGCAATACTTCTTGAAGATTAACGTAGTAGAAGAAAGTAAAAACTAAATAATTATTTTTAAAAACTATTATTATTAATAAAAACAAGTTTATTAATGAAATGTCCAAGTAATATTTGGCACTGGGAACAATAAAAAAAGAAAGAAAAGAATAGATAAAAATGGAAATAAAACATCAAAGAAGATTGAAGGCGCTACGTCCAAAGCGGTGTGTGACATGACAACACGTAGTGTCTGAACTTCTAGAAATTAAAGGACGGCTGAAATCGTGAAAAGAGTGGAGACCACGTCTCCTTAGTGAGCACATCTAACATGGATCAGGTATGTTCCTATTATTAGGTCATAATACTCTTCATTTCTTCTAATAAATTATCTGAAATATTTCTTACAAAATCACTTTGGTTAATTAATTTTTTATTTACATAATATATTTATAATAAAAAGATAATTTCTGTTTGTAAAACAGATGTTAATATTTATTATAGAACTATATCATTAAATTATAGGTTTTTCTTACTCCTACTCCTAATAAGAGGAAGTATTGTAATTCTGTCAAATTTTCGATATCGAATTATTACCGGAAATATCCGTTTTGAGGTCCCCTGAGTGAAAAAAGTGGTTTTTAGCAAATGGTCTGTGTGTGTGTGTGTGTATATGAACAGCATAGTTCAAAAACGTAAAACCGTAGAAAGTTGAAACTTGATATTCAGTTTAGGTATCACCATGGGATCTGACAGTACGTTATCTGTCAAAATTCCTCAACCGGAAGTACCACTTTACTAGTTAATTTTTTTTTTACTTTTTTGTGTTTTTCTTAAAAAATGGCTCCGACAATTTTCATTAACTTGTTATGTCAACTACACATACAAAGATCTAAAATTTTTATCTGAAACATTTCTCTGGGAAAATTAATTTAAGGGCAGTTATTGGAGTGGGGTGGGATTAGGTTTTCGTATAAAGTGCTATATCAGTTTATTAGACAGTTCTATTAATCTAAATCAAGTTAATTAGAATTAAATATGTTGTTGAAATTCCGAGTTTGAAAAAACTCGGATTACCGGAAATGCGTTTACTTTACCACTGTACTAAATGATTTTTTTCCACTTTTTCGCAATTTTCTCAAACTTTTTCGCGATTTCCTTGAAACTTCCTATATAAACTAAACATACAAAGATCTACAACTTTTATTTAAAACATTTCTCTGGGAAAATTCATTTAAAGGCATTTTGGAGTAGGATTGGGGTTATGTTTTTCTCTAAAGTGCTATCATAGTGAATTATACAATTCTATTGTCCAAACAAAATTAATTAGAAATTAATAAATGGCCAAAATTCCGAGTTTCAAGAAAATTAGTAAACCGGAAGTGCGTTTTTACTGGACAGGTTTTTTTCAGTTTTCGACGAATTTCGTTATATTTGGTACACAAGCCATAACCTTTGTCAATTATAATTTTGAGAACAGGAGTAAGAGAAAGTTGTGTGAGTGTTTCACACCAGATTTTTTAATTTTGGGAGCCACTACATCTGAGCCGGGATTGGCTACCAGGCACCTGAGTGAGATGGCAGTGTAAAACAGTGTACGTATTACTTTCCCTTACTCCTAAGTATTGTAATCGTGTCAAATCTTCGGCATCGAATTTTCACCGGAAATATCCATTTCGGCCTCTTGCCCATTTTCTGCAGATAATCTCGGAAGTAGCCGTGCCCAGCGAGGAACTGGGTAAGATAATAATCTACCTCACCGAAAGACCTCCTGGTCCAGCTATTCACTTCCGAGATTAACTCCGCAGTTCACCTTCCTCTAGTCTCCTCCAGCCATGCAGTCTGCATTCCGACATAGTTCGTTGCCGCTCCTCTCGAGCGACTGCTGCTTTATCCACTTCCCTCCTTCTCCCGAAGATTCACTTCCTTTCGCAGGCGAGAAATTTAATGGGAATGACTCCTGCAATTACCAATATAGCTGGCTCCGAAACAGTTCGATATGCAGAGGCTATTCGGAGAGCACCGAGCCTCTGCACCCGCGCCAGTCTTTTTCTATATGTTTATCTGCTCAGGGCGTCCGCCCAAACTTCTACCCCATACAGCAATATTGAGTGTGCAACACTAATCAAAACTTTGCGGGTACGGGCCCTAGGTCCTCCGACGTTTCTCATCAGCCTACTTAACCTTCCCACCCTTATAGACGCTTTTTGCGCGGCCCTCTGAATATGCTTACCGAAGGTTAGCTTGACGTCAATCGTCACTCCCAGGTATTCAACAGCCTCCGTAGAAACTATTGTCTGCTCCCCAAACTTCCATGGGATGCTCACATCTATTCGTTTTTTGGTGAGCATTACAATCTCCGTCTTTGCCAGAGCCAGGGTTAAACCATGTCCTTACTAGGAGTAAGAGAAAGTAAAATAATAATAATAATAATAAATAAATAATCTCGAAAAACATGACAATTATAACTTCATGCCCCCCCCCTGGTCAGGCTATAAATAAAAAATTACAAAAATAAAAAAAAAATTATAAGTTAAAAGGGCATCATTGAATTAGTATTTTTATTATTTTTAATAAAAACATTTATTGTTATTATTTTTAAATGAAATGCATTGTAAAAATAATATGAAAATTACTGGGTATAAATACAATTCAAGTAAAACCTACCATTTTGTAGTCATAAAAATTTATTTGTTAAACATTAAATAATATCATTATACAAAATATTTTGGTGGGGAGGGTTTTATTAATAGAATTTTATTTTCATCGTGACGAATTACTTTTCAAAATAAATACTGGTATTATGTTTTTATTTGGGAAATATATTATAAAAATATCATATTTAATCGGTCAATGCTAACAAAATATAAGCATTCGTTCGTTGGAAAATTTGTTTTTTTTTTGTTTTCTTTTAATGTGGCCGATAGACCACAGATAACTTAGGCTAAACCCGGATTTAAGGAATAATAGTATTGACCCACAACCTAGGGATATTACACGGCTAAATAGTATTACGCTATTGAAAAAAAAAAACAAAACAAATTATATTCACATGAGAGAATCAGAGATATCTTTCGTGATAGCCTGCTTCTTTTTTGTGATCACCGACCGGTTTCAGGCGTTCGCCCATCATCAGGATGCTTTTTGTCAAACAGTGTGATAACATTGATTTGCACAGAGCAAATTTAGTTGATATACTGGTCTTTTAAATGTTTTTGTTAGGGCCTAACTAGGTTAAGAGGAGTGATGGTACCTGAGTTGGGAAAAAACACATGTTTCGGTCTTGAAAGGGTCATATTGTACCCTTTAAAAATGGAAACATCCAACACGCGGGGTGGATGTGTAACTAAAACTAAGTTTTTTGAAGGGGATTTACTTTATAATTAATTATCTATACTATCTTAATATTATATTCATTTATTTATAACTGTGCGAAATAACACTGTGTCAGCCGTGGCTTGCTGTGAATTATTTACTGATAAGAAATGATAAAAATACGAGCTGAATGAACGTAAGATAGTATAGATAAATAAATAATATTTTGTTAAACTATCAATCTATATAAGTAGGTTGTTTGATGACACTAACATACTTCGCATTTCACCTTTCATAATTCATGCTCGCCATCCACGCACGCATGTATACTTAAATATGGGTTCTTTACATGCCTTAATATAGCAAGTCTAAACTAGCTTAAGTACAAACTTTTATAAATATATCATTGAAAAAATTAGTATATAAGTGTATTAACCAACCTTGATGTAACGTACATTCCGCATTAACATTTTATTCTCGACTTGCATACATTATTCACATATGTAAACCTTAAAGACAGTTATGATTCATATGTACAGACCTTAAAATCTAGCCGATTTAAAACTAAAATTAAAATCTATTTGGTTTTTAAACTTAAAAACTGTTTGGTTCAGGTGAGTTGTGTATTGTTTAATGCGTGTTTTTATTGTTATTGTGGGAAGTTGGTTTTGAATAGTTGTTCATTTGCGGATTTTGTCTGTTCATTTATAAGATTTTGTGTCTTGTAAACCCCCTTCCCGTGGGGTTCCGTTCTCCACATCGGGTACATTCTTGCAGGTGGCCCCCAACATTTTAAAAATAAAAGTTCAGTTGCGGTTTCTTTTTACTATTTACTTGGTTGTCGAAGATAAAATCGGTTTCTTGGGATGTAAAGAATTATTTGTTTAATTCTCTTGTCTCTAGCGTATTTTCCTGTATTCATCTGACTTATGGGGACTCCGCTATGCAGAGATTGCAGAAATGAATACCTCTTAAGATTCTACAAAAATTTGTTCAGACTATCTAGAAACACGCCCAACTATTTTGTTAGACTTGAAATTGATATTACAAATATAACATTGTAAGTTTTCAAATGCACTTTGTGGTGTGTCTCTGGGTGATTGAAGATCCTTACTATGCTGCACGAAAGAATCCCTCGTATCTGTTACGAAGCGCTCTTGGCGAATATTGACAATGCGACCATTTCATTTAAGTGGGTCACAAACTTGCGTAAAATGTTTCATTATTATTGGTGCTGAAAATATAATAGTTGACCAACAAAATGCAGATTTCATTTCCAGCATAGTGCCCGATATTATATCAAGTTTCCATCAGATTCCAACAGAAATTGAACAATCTGGTATTTATTCCACTTGAATGGTACATCATGGAGAAAAACGCAGAAAACGGAAAAAAACTATTCATAATGTCATATTAACGTTAATGGTTTTCTTCGAATTTAGGCAATATACTTAATTTTAATAGATAGTACTGTAACCACATATAGAGGGGGGACTCTACATGTGCCGTAGTATGTTTATGTAATGACATATCAAAGTCATAGCAATGTCAAAGTGATATCAAAGTCATAGCAATGTCAAAGTGGTTCCAGCCAGCTGCTATCTTCACAAAGGATGGCAGGAATAAAGGATAATTTATAACTAGTAGCCTAGCCGGTCGCTGTCTTCAGGACAAGGCCGCGGCCAAACAAACAAAACCCCTTTCAATACAAGGGTCAATACCTTACACTCAAAGCAAGCACCGATAAAGCTGGCCACTGACCTAAATCACTGGTCACCAAACTAACCAAGGTCGCACACTAGGAGAGATGTCTTGGTGTGAGTGTTGCTTACACATCTGACAGTGTGTGAGTAACACTAATATAAACTTCGCCCCACTGGAAGAGGGGATTATTATTATATACGAGTACATCGTTATACGAGCAGCAGTTCCGCGTCCCTATACAGGTTTTACTTATACTTATTTTCATAATTGTGCATCTTAGTTTATTTATTTTAATCATCTTAAATTATTTGTTATTTTAACTTTAAATTATCTAAGTATTTAGTATTATCTAAGTGTTAATAGTTACCATTTCTCACATTTAAATTACTGTTAAAAGATAGTCTATTTTTTTATAAATTCAGTGTTAGTAATTCGAGCTCTAACTTCCAAAAATCTCTAAACTAACCTTCGCCCTCTTCAAGACATCTTCTACATACCTCAGGAATCACAATAAACGATTCCACTACATCTGGTGGCAGCGACTAGGATCCGAACAGCGATTCCAGTTCCTACTAAGTAAGTCAAATTTTTATACATATTTTTTTTATTTATTTATTAATTTTTTACTGTGTTCATATACGTTCAATCAAATTGAACTATTTTTGGTGAATTTATGAAAACTAGGGGATCTAGGCAAACTCGTGCAAGTCCCATTAAAATTTCTGACTCTCAATCAATTAAAAACATGACCACATATAATCTCAATGGTGTACAGATGTCTCTAGAAGAGGCTGGGCAAATCTCTAAACTAACTTCCGCCCTCTTCAAGACATCTACTACATACCTTAGGAATCACAATAAACGATTCCACTACATTTACAATACTGGTTAAATTTTTAGCATTTAGCGGAATTGAGAATGGTCAGAAACTGAGGAACACAATATCCTCGGAGTGGTTTGTTTTTGGTCCTCTTGGTTCTCCCTCCATGATTGCTTCCACTTACACGGCCGCAGCAGCAGCTATAGAAAGGAAGTGAGCATGTGCGGCCGAGTGTGCAAGATGGATGGAGGCCGACAAGAGTAACACATACGCGAGAGGATCAAAAAAACTAACAAAACTTTAATCCTCTTAATGAGCACCAAGTAGTTGCATTGATTAATATTATTTATATAAAAGAATTTATAGATATTGAAAGAAAATATAATGTGATATCTGATTACTAATAATATCATTGCAAAATGACACAAATAGTAGCATTTCATCGGTAGAATTTAGGCCATTAATAATTAGGCCATAAATATATATGGTCATTAATAGATGTAGTTTTTAAGCCTTTCCATACTTTGCGTAAGACGACGTAGGCCTGTATAGAATACCTAGGAAATGCATAGAATACTTAGCCCAAGTATGAAATAAAAAGGATATTTCTTACTTTGCCTAAAGTAGCTAGGTAATGTATGAAATGCCTAGGCGTTCATACAACACCTGAGATTCATACTTTGCCGGTAACATATCTGGAGCTGTTTTTGAGATTGCAGGAAACTGAAAAAAAAAATCCATTCAATCAAATGGTACTTTCGGTTCAGCGATTTTGATAAAAACCTAATTGTTGAATGCTCCAGGACAACACTTAAATTAAATATCATGTTTGACCGCCTTGCATAATTCGCAAACAAACACAAACTCGCACCGATCAATTTAAAAAAACAAAAAAAAACAACGTATTTTTGGACTCAGGGGACGTCAGAAAGGTATATTTCCGTTGAAAACTCGATATTGAAAATTTGACACGATCACAATACTTCCTGTTAGCAGTAAGAGAAATAAAAATATGTGAGGAGTAATAATTGATCGAAAGATAATATAGGAGAAGTGAATTTGTTAAATGATTTCAGAAACTTTCTGTCCAGTCCGTAGATATCTTAAAGTATTGATTTGATTATCAGTAAGTCATATAATATAATGTATAATTTAATAGTTTTATTATTCCAATAATTTTATTTTATTGATACTTGAAATTTGAGACAATAATATATTTTATTTATTAATAAATTTATTCCATAATGCTTGTAATAACGGCTTTTTATATTTAACAAGTGTGAAAATTGGATTAGTTTAATGCAATCATTAGCATATATAATTTATAATGATTATTTGAATCTATAATGTTGAGTGAAAGCATATAAATGCATTCCAAGCTGGCTGCTACCATCCGTTTTGGAAGAATGGCGAATTGAACTAGTATTTATGCTTTCAAGAATGAAAAAGAGGAAAAAAAAACATAAAAAAAAAATTTTTTGAATATTGTAAAGCAAAGAGCCACAAGAGCTGCACAGTTCTTCCTTATACACTTTACAAAATGTACATACATACACATGGACACACAAAATGAAAGGGATTGACTTTGTTGGCCTCTTCAGCATAATTAAGGTGAACCACAGCTGTACTATATATCATATCAGCTGACTTCTTTACTCAACCCACAAAATGATAAACTGATTTTACTACCTTAATATATTATACCATATGAGAGATTTCATATTTAATTTAGAACAGAGAGTATATAACGGCTATCTCTCTCTGTTGTATGGAAAAGGATAGAACTGAACGGTTACTATAAACTAGTACTTGAAAAAAAATGAACTATCCTAGTTTTGCAATGGCCATAAAAAAAAATTCCTTTAATTATTGACGCGGTTGTACCGTAATTAATTATATTAATGTTTCAAAGTTAGATATCAAAATTTACTCAATTGTCTTGCCTACCATGATAGGTAAAGAACTGATTACATTGTAGTGCAGAAGACAACTTCAATAGTATTAGAAAAACACATTCGATTTTGTTGAAAATGTGGGGGGATCCGCAATGCTGGATCTGGTACTTTATCTGTCGTAGCATGCATATTAGTTTTGTACCTGACTGTAATAAGATCCAAAGAGAGGATCCATAGCAGAGAAAGACAAGACCACTCTCTCAGAAAATGACAGGACCACTCTCTCGGACTAGAGTGGGAGAAACTGCATAAATACAGCGACGGGAGATAGATATGCAACAGAGTTCACTCACCAGTCACAACATGCCATTTACCTCACCCTTTACAACTCTACCATACTCTACCATTTTAGTGTAAAGTCCAGGCAGTCAGTGTCACTTCTTACATTATACAATGTTTAGTTACGTAAGTTAAAACATTACGTTGAAGTGAACTCTCTACACGAACTTGGTGAATTTGCTCTGATGATGGATGAAAATCCGAAACCAGTCAGGAACAAAATCAATATGCATGCTACGACGGATAAAATACTTGACATTTGATTTTTTTTATTAGCCTTAGCTTTTCGTTATAAGACCTATAAACTAGGTTACGTTTTGCACGACCACAAAACATCAATAATTTTTTACTTACTAAAGTGTCAATTTAAATTAGTGGCTCATCTGACGAAGAATCTATTACGTTTACGTCACCGAAGAAGCAAAGTCAGTGTATTAAGCAAGGCATAATAATCACCTGATAAAGTGCTGCTGAAAAATAATATTAAATAGAAACTTCAAGAAGGAAGGGATTAGCTGAGTGGTTAGCGCACTGGACTTCCACGCGGAGGTCCCGGGTTCGAGTTCAGCTGTGCTGCCCTTAGATTTTCTCTTTCTAGGAGCCTCCTTTATAGCCCACAGTCCGGTAATAGGGACAGTGTTGTCTGTAACGAAAGGAACACTGTCTGGAGGCCGGTAATGCATTGGAGTAGGCTCCGCACGCCAATTAACCTTAGAAATGTTGACGCGCCTTAAATTAAAAAAAATTAAAGAAATTTCCATGGAAACAGAATTTCACACAAAATATTATATCCATGTGTTTTTGTTTTTTAAGTTAAAAGTGTAAAGTGTTTAACTAAAAATTTTAAATTTTTTCGGAATTTGGAAGCATAATGATCTTAAATATCTTGACAGACTCACATATTTTAATATCACTCATGTTTTGTGCATTTTGGATGTTAATCAAGCAATTATTATTGAAGATATTTGGTGAACAGAATAGAAACAACAGTTTTCAAGTAAATGCGGCACAAGTGAGGCATTCACTATCATTAGTACATTCAGTAGTGACTGTATTGTATTCAACATATATGTTAAATAGAAATCATGGTAAGTTAGATTTAATGGGACCAACCTCCATGCAACAACAGTCATGTTTGATATTTACCCTTGGTTATTTTATTTATGATACATTAACATGGCGATATACAGATTTAACATCACTAATCATGCTATTTCATCATTTATTCACAATATTTCCATTGATGTTTATGATTGCACAACGCCAATATGGATTATTAATAATATTAACATTATTATTATTGGAAAGTACAAATCCATTGCTGCATACATGGAGATTGTTATTTGTAAATCCGAATACAGCATCAACAAATCTACACAGTATTGTTGGAATATTGTTCGCAATCAGTTACACAATACAACGTTTATATCATGGCACTATGTTTGTACATTATTTGCATTATGCAAATGCACCACACTTTATTTTAGTTACAGCAAAATCTCTATATATTGTATCATTTCTATTTTTTATTAAAATAGTAATGTTTTTAATAAAAAAGTTTTGGCGCAGTTATGTTTAGCCTGTATTTATAGATCATATCATTTAATTTTTAATGTAATATTCATTTATTAGGTTAGAGGAGAAAGTATTATATAATTTCAGATAAAATAAAGATCGATATGCTGTCATTTTGCAAAATACTATATACTTGTAATGGATCTACATGTTTGACTAACTACCACTAGCTCTCAGAAACGGGATAAGTATACGGGAATTGGAAGGGGAAGTTAAAAAGAGAGTAGGGGCCAGTCCAGCCACTCACTTAAAAAGGGTGTCTGACAGCCAATTCTCACTCATTCAATCGCCATTTTACCAACCATTAACACTCAACGACCATCTTTCTTATATAGTCACTCTGCCAGTCACTCTGTCACTCTCTTCTAAGGCTACCATACTCTCACTCTAAACTATACAGTATAAAGTCCCTGCAGTGCTTAATATTCTCATTCAATATAAATGTAACGGCAAGAGAGAGAACACAGGGCCGACCGAGAGAAAAAAGGCCCTCTGTGGTGCTCTCTCACTTAAGCAGGCTAGAGTGGGGAACCTGTATATAAGCCAGTGAGAGACCTAGATATCTATCTATCAGATTCAACCATATACCGCATCGTGTCATATATCTACTCCCACCATTTTATCTATAAAACATTAAAAGTCCAGTGCAGTTTGTGTAAGCATATAGCTATATTATAACAGTGTCTTCATATCTCGTCTAATTAATCAATCCCAATTTCTCTCCTCATCAACTCCATTTTATAAACAGTGTTCAGTAAGTCCAACTTATCTAAACTTTAATAAACTTTAAGTTTTCTCCCCCGTCCAACCCCCTCAGTTATAATTATTACTAAGGTCAGTACTTACTACTTATTACTTGTTAACCTCAGTACTACCAATTATTTTTTAATAAATAATATCAGATATTTTGATGGTATTTGTTATCTAACTAATAACGTTTGCTGATCCTTTCTTCAACAAAAGCAACTTCTACTAGTACCTTACTGTGATAATCGTTATTATATTCCAATTTTACTCATCGGGATGTACAATACTTCAAGAATCTGCTTTCTGAGATGAAATCCTTTGATTTCTCTAGAAAATTATGAATTGTCTGTTTATGAGCACGGTTTAAGTCAATTAGAGTATATTGATTCAAGAATGGACATCTATGATACGGTACTTAAAAAAATGGACATATAATAGCAATAATAATGAAGTGAATAATATTATATAGTTCATATCCATGTGACTTTTGAATTTTTTCTCATTTCCTACCATTAGTTAATAATTTGATTTTTTTTAGAGAGATTATGATCCAATAAATTACATTGGTTGAAAATGAAAAAATAAATTGATGATAATTAATATTCTTGATAAAATACATAGATTAAATGTTTCATTTTATGCCTTTATTTAACCTATGTTTTGATTGGATATTTTAAATCTTGTTCCCAGTGCTGGTTTAAACATGTTGGAGCTCCCCAAGCAGTCGACATTTCCGGTGCCCCACGCAAATTATCTTCTAATACGTTTTAATTATACTATCAACAATTTTACTAAACAAATTGAGGCTTAAGCTTTGTAATATAGTGGCTCTTAAGACTTCTTAAGAACCAACAACAGGTAAAATGCACGGTTATCCCACAACATTCCATTATTTTGTCTTTTTTTTTCTTTAAAAGATATCTCCGTTTGATAGTAGTTATCTTGTCAACAATCCACACTCTGTCTATGACGATCTCTTCATTTTTCCACCTCTAGATGCCAAGAACTCATCATAAACGTTTTAATCTTTTTGTGCCAGGTAATTTCTGGACCAGGCCTGAGTTTTTGCTAAGCTCAAAGAAGACAGTCCAAGACTTTGCCATAACCATATCACTGGAGTGTTATTATAACCATCCTTTGGATATAACTGTACCACTTTACAGCATCCAGCATCGTATCTTCGTAAGTTCTTGTCGAAGCCGAAGCCAAACCCATCCATCTCTCTGACGGCGGCATAAGTTTAATAGCTATTCTCCATTAATGAATGCTATAATCAATTAGCTTTCTTATGTAACTCGTGACTGCACAGAATTTCTTTAAGGCATAGTATTGCTCCATGAGGCTGGAGTACTCTCTAATCCGCATCTGAAGCCAGATGTATTAAGGAACTCAAATACTATTCTCATACTTTATGAAACATTTTTGGTGTGATGTGTTGTTGTAGTTTGTAGTGGTAGCTTGTAGTGGCTTGAGCGGTTTAGTAAAAGGGGCTTGTAAGTATATGTGTTTAAGAGAAAAGTAATAAGAAATAATTAAGAAAACACTGGTAAATTAAACTAAATATATTATCTTTAAAGATATTTAAAATATTTTACAATATCACAACTATTATGTTTATGAAATTAAGTGTTTATCTAGAGTAAATGCAAAGCTGTAGTATTTGGCCAGTAATAACATTCCTGTGGCTCCTCAGCCTCCTTATTCACCCGACTTGAGTCCATGTGACTTTTTTTTGTTCCCAAAAATTGAAAAATCACCTCAATGGACGTCATTTTGGAACATTGGAGAATATTCAAACAGCCGTAACCGACCAACTGAAGTCTATTCCAGTATCCGAGTTCCAGCACTGCTATGACGAATGGAAGAATCGTCTTCAGCGTTATGTGGCTTCCCAAGGTAGTTACTTTGAAGGGGACAATGTTGAATTGTAATTTTATTTGAATAAAAAAAAGATAAAAAATCAGTCTCATTACATAATTTACACACCTCGTATGTTTTAACTTAAAGTGGCACTGATTTTTAGAGAACGATTACTGAAGCAAGTGTTCTGGCTTTTAAAGCAGAATGCAGACTGTCTTGAAAAAAATGTCCTCTTTAACGGGGGATTTTCTCTTACAAAACAGTTGGCCAAGTGGCATTGTTTATTTTCCTAGCGGATTCCTGTGCTTTTGCCTCTTTAGTATAGCAATGACCTCAAATTCTAGTACCTGACTCTAAAATACATTATTTTTGCCAAAATTATTTCATTTAAAATATTTTTCAAAACTATTTATTTTTGCATTTCTTCTTTCACTGCATTTACATTACCTTATCCCTGTCTTTCAAACACTAGTTCACCATTTGATCCATATTAACTCCCAGCCACTAAATCTTGTTAATCATCGTTAATTTGAAACTATAACTTTGTTTTGTGTATTGGACTTAAAAACTTTTACAAAATATATATAATAAAATACTTCATTATACTTATTTTATTTTAGGACATTTTGATCATTTAATTTTTTAACTATCATATTTTGTAATCATTACATTGTTTCACTTTTATTTACAACTGTTTTAATTCAAGATTACTTAATAAATGCAGGTAATATTTCCTGTCAAATTAATATAATATATTTAAGATTTATTTTCTTCATATGATTTTTTTAAACTTTTCTAATTTTGTTTGTGTAGAATTTTCAAAGGCAAACAATGCCGCGTCAATTAAACATATTTAATTATAAAAATAGGGTGTAAGTAAATGAGTTGTACGCTTTCTTTGAAGTGGTTTACGCTTAATAGTAATGCAATTTTTCAACATTTAAATTTAACTTTTATTGTTAGCAACAAAGCAATAATAAAAATTATTACACACATATATAATATGATCCTTAATATCTTTTTCTTATTTTGGATCTCATAATAATAAAATTATGCAAATTTCTTTACCGAAGATTATTCTAATATAAATATAGAAAGGATACAAATTTATTATTAACCACATTATATTATGAGTTTTTAAGTTTGCAATACATCACATTGAACTATAATTTAATACATATGTGGTTTTTTTTGTATGCGTATGTATGAAATTGTATGAAGACATTACTTATTTACTTTATCTGTGTTACTTTAAAGACTCATAACTCCCAACATACTTGAGTATATTTGATATTTATTACGATTAGAGGTCAAACTGCTTTTCTTCTTTGTAGAGTCATCGTACTCAAGGCCCTTTTTTTTAGTTGGAGTTGAAGCGGGGGGGGGGGGAAAAAGAAGAATAGGTAAGGTATATTACATATATATATATCGGGTCTCACAGATAAATTATATTATGTCTGAAGATGGGATACAGTCAGGTTATAAGAGGCGCGCGCCAGAGAAAAAGAGAGAGAGAGAGAGATTCAGAAAGAGTAAAGCGCTGTGTTCAAAGTTAGAAAACAGCTTTGGAGACAAGTTAAAAGAGAATAAGTGAGAGAGAAAAACAGATGGATGAAACCTTGGGTTTAGTAGATCCCGACAAAGGTGGGGAACTTATTTACAAAGTTATTCAAAGGCACGTAGCCGGGAGTGCATAAAACAGGCCATATTATTGGTACGTCTGAAGTTCTTCTGATTAGGTCGTTTAACTACTGCTTGCTGTGTTAGATGTTCTTTATACACACATATATATATATATAAATATATATAGTCTGTGATCTGTTGGTTTGGAATTGGTTATATTGAACAAACCGCCAATCCTTCCTAGTGTCACTAAACTAACGGGTTGGACATTTTTGCAATAAACGTTTTTATATTTATATTTTTTTTTTACTTTAGTGTCTCTGTCTAATTCCAACCTTTTCTACTCTCTCTTTTGGGTTCTAACTCAACTCACAAGACTTAGGATTATCTGTAAGGATGACATCCGCTAGATCTGTTCAACAATTTTACAGCCTGTAAATTCTATACTCTGCAACATTTCTTTTGCCAATTTTTTCATTTTTTTTTTTTTTTTTTTTTAAGCGACAAAGTTGCTTAAACAAAAATCTTACAAATAAAATTGAAATTACTTTCTTCATTGACAATAAATTTCAAATGTAAAAGTAAAATTTAACTTTACTATGAAATATTAAAGTGAAAAAAAAAAAAAAAACGTTTAACACGAAACTGAGGGGTATCGAAATATTTTTTCGTCTTAAACGATAAAATAACGGTTTGTTTTCGTACCGATTTTTCTATCATTGTACACGTAAAAATAATAAGTTTATGTATTAAAATTACAAAAAAAAAAACCACTCACATAAATAAATTTCTCTTACCCCCAGTTCTCAAAATTATAATTGAAAAAATTTTATAGTTTTTGTGTATCAAATTTAATATATTCGTAGCAAACTGAAAAAAATACTGTTCAGTAAAAGCGCACTTCCGGTTTACTAATTATCTTGAAACTCGGAATTTTGGCGAATCTATTTATTTCTAATTAATTTGTTTGGATGATAGAATTGTATAATCAAACTACAATAGCACTTTAGAGAAACCCCTATATCCCCCTCCCCCCCAAAAGTTCCCCCTAAATGAATTTTCCCAGAGAAATGTTTTAAATAAAAGTTGTAGATCTTTGTGTTTAGTTTATATATGAAGTTTTAAGAAAATCGTCGGAACCATTTTTGAGAAAATCGTGAAATAGTGAAAAAAAAAACATTAAGTAAAGTTGGTAAAGTAAACGCACTTCCGGTTATCCCATTTTTTTTTTTTGAAACTGGAAATTTCAACAACATATTTAATTTTAATTAA
Organism: Triatoma infestans; assembly: GCA_011037195.1. Lineage (NCBI taxonomy): Eukaryota > Metazoa > Arthropoda > Insecta > Hemiptera > Reduviidae > Triatoma > Triatoma infestans. The sequence goes on from JAAEAF010000346.1 coordinate 101,439, forward strand.
CATTATTTAGATGACAGTATTGTGCAATAAACTGAAATAGCACTTTTGATGAAAACCTAGCCCCACCCCTCCCCCAGAAGTGCCCTTAAATGAATTTTCCTAGAGAAATGTTTCAAATAAAAGTTGTAGCTCTTTGTACGTGTAGTTGATATAACAAGCTTAAAGAAAATCATCAGAGTCATTTTAGAGAAAATCGTAAAAAAGAAAAAACCCAACTAGTAAAGTGGTGCTTCCGGTTGAGGAATTTTGACAAATAACGTACTGTCAGATCCCATTGTGATACCTAAACGGAATATCAAGTTTCAACTTTCTACGGTCTTTCGTTTTTGAGCTATGCTGTTCACATACACGCACACACACACAGACCATTTGCTAAAAACCACTTTTTTGGACTCAGGGGACCTCAAAACGGATATTTCCGGGGAAAACTCGATATCGAAAATTTGACCCGATTACAATACTTCCTCTTTCTTACCAGAAGTAAGTGAAAGTGAAAAGAACGTTAGTAAAGTCACCACTTGCGGTTGATGGGTTTGACCGAGATCTTCGTGTCTGATGCGTGGTATAGTAGTTACGAAAGGAATACCAATCTACAGTTGGTTTCAAATCATTCTTAAAAAGATTTTTTTCATATTCAAGGGGACCCTCCGAAAAATGTATTTCCGGTAATTTCGAAAATTTGGCATGTTCACAATACTTTTTCTTACTAGGGAGTAAAAGAAAGTAAAAAGAAAATTTATATGAATGGATACAAAGAATTTCTTCAAATAAGTTAGTTGGGTCCGCAATGTGGGATAACATATTTATGATTTTTTTTTTTGTGGATTATTTTCAGGTGCACAACAGCTATGGTACTTTGTACCTGTTTCTAATTTGTAAGGACACATCCGGGCTGCATATCCATACCTACCATAGTCTAATAATTACTACAGTAAACCTACAATCTAGACATATTTATTCACGCCAATAAATACATTCATATAAATAGATTCATTCATACCGATCAAAACTAGATCTAAATACTACAGTTAATATACAATGGTGAGATCTATTATATACAAGGTTCCTGGCCACGCTGGAATTTGCGGAAATATTACTGCTGATGCAGCAACAAAGGAAGCAGCAAATATGGAAGTTACAGTGGAGAGACGCATGCCTGCCCACATAACTCGTAAAATTAAGACCCATGTGTACCAAAGTTGGCAGCAAGTGGAGTGCTCTTTGTGTAAATAATAAATTAAGAACAATTAAAGGTACTGTACAGACGTGGGACTCTTCCTGTAGATCTATCAGGTGAGAGGAGGTAGTAGTGGCTCGTTTGAGGATCGGACATACTTGGCTGTCCCATGGTTACCTGATGTGTGGCGATCCTATCCCAATGTGTAGTCCATGTAATGTCCCATTATCCGTCCAGCATATTATCATTGAATGTCAGTCGTACCAACTACATAGGCAACAGAATAATATTCCAAACTCCTTAATCGAGGCTTTGAAAAATGACCCAGCTAATTAATGTAGACGGTATAATACAATTCATAAAAGATATAGGTATTTATGGCAAGATTTGAAGAAATCTATCAAATGTAAATACTTTGTATATAATTTATAAAATATTTTAATTTTAGGTTTAGAATTAAGGGACCAGAGGAATATAGAGTACTCTATCCCGGTATAGAATAGTGTATTATTGAGGTTTAGAATGAACAAATGGCGTGAATGTAACGGTTGGGATACATGTATTTATTGGCGAGATTGCAGTTATGAATGGATAATTGAATGAAAGTATATTGATGTATGAATGCAGTGTAAGGAAGCCAATTTTGGCCAGGGATGGCAAGTTCCAACATTGTATTAAGTATTGAAATATATATTTTCTTTCGGGAGCCATCGCATAAGGTGGTAGGGTCTGAACCGAGATTGGCACCCTGGCAATTGTGTGAATGGAGGTTGAAAGGGTGGAGTTAAATACTAGATTGATTGGAAGAGCATAATAACGGAAAGGTTCATTGCTCAAAAAAAAAAAAAATTATATACAATGGTGCGAATAGAGTACTCGATATTTCTCTACTCCCTTATATTACTTATCCTAAAATAAAAACATATATACAAGATACTAGCAAATAAAGAAACAAATAAATACAAACATATATACAGAGAGTTTCACAACAAATTAAATAGATGAACCTCCCTAAGATATTCGTAAGTCTTATTGATATTTTTCCCTTATTGTCTCTTAATACATCTATAAGATTGGTCGGTAAATTTACTTTTCCCCGCGCGTTTACATATTTCGAACATTCAAATAGAATATGCGGGACCGTTAATGTCATATTTCAAGCGCTGCACACCGGTTAAGATTCTCTTCGGAATATGTGACGCTTAATTTATGATTTAACCACTTGAAAGACTGATATACATAATTACATTTTCTTTGTGCTAAAAACTCACAAATTATTTCCGGTAAAAACTCAATTTCAAAAATCTAACAGTTTACAGTAATTTTCACTTACAGAATAGGAGAAAATAAAAGTCGTATTAAGTAACACATTGTTGATGACGAGCGGAATTTTTTCTGGCCAATTAATTTGAATTCTTCGATTTTGTATTTTTGTTTGATCTTACAATTAATCGTGTTTTTTCAATTAACCGTAATAATTTCAGAATAAAACAAATATTTTATAATTTTTACAATAAAGAGAGTATTGTAAATATTGAATTGAAAAATGGAACCTATAATTTAATATTGTAAAAGAAAGAAAAAAAAAGTGCACCGTTAATCATTAGATATATCTGTTATCTTGGTAATATTAAAGAAAGAATAAGTGACAGTGAGTGTGTGAAAGAGAATGATAGAGTCCAGTAGAAGAAACAAGACTGGGGAAGAAGGTATACAGGTGAGCCTTTAAATCTTCACGATCAATGGAGGCCCCCAGACAACCAGTAACAGAGAGGTTAACCATCACTTTCTAGTAGCGATACCTATCTTTTTTACCTAACAGATCTGATAGCAATTAAATAACGCGCGGCAAGATATCTAATGACAGCCGGGGCCGATTCCTGGCTACTGAGTGCCTTTCTAATAGCATTTAAAAGCCGATTTGGTTCTTTTATTTCTTACTTTATTTTACTTCAAAGCTTCTCTCTGCCAAAAATAAAAAAAAATTGCTCACATTTACAAACTGTTTCAAGTATATAACTTTTTACAAAATAGTTAATGAAATAAAATTAACTATGATTTAACTAGTATTAACTATCGTAAATGATCTCATCAGACTCAAGAAGTAAGAATAGGTAATATTACACAACATTTACTTTTATACACAAAAACAAATTGATATTTTACACTCACCCAACTTTCTCTTACATGGCATTTTTTCTGAGATGGTAAATTTTCATCATACTTTAAAAAACCTTTTCTAAATACTTAGTAACTTTTTAAATATACCAACTTACTGATTCAAACTTTGATTATTTTTTTTCAAATAAAATTTTTCATATATTGTTGTGGTAGTTGGTTTCCGCAGAACTGGAAAGCATCAGAGATATTTTCCGTGGTAGCCTACTTCATTTTGTGGTCATCGACCGGTTTCGGGCGTTCGCCTATCTTTAAGATGCGTTTGTGAGACAGTGTGATAATAAAGACTTGCACAGAGTAAATTCAGTTTATACACTAGTGTGTATAAACTAAACTAGAGTGAAACTCATGAAGGGATAAGCCTCCAACTACTTCCGGACAGTGTGGCTAATATCTAAGGCTAATTAGATTATGTGATTATACATGAAGAGCTGAAGGCAGACACCGTTTCGGTGATATGCCCTCCGAAGAAACTGTTCCAAATTAGCTTTGGTAGGGCTTTCAAGATCCTTGGAGTGAGGAGATCAACAGTTTTGCCAGAGAGACAAAATTGTAGATTATTTAATAATGCATTGAAGAATTTTGGACTTTATCGCTCTGAGGCAGATGTACCTCAGGGGCAGTATCCTCTGACCTATACTCTATTCAATATACACTGCAGGTATTCCTACCCTTCTCACAAATGCAAATGACACTGCAATTCTCTCTCCTCATCCTGATCCTGTAATTTCATACAGAAATCTACAAAGTCATTTAACAGAAAAAAAAGCCTGGTTTAAAAAATGGAAAATCCAAATCAATGCCCACAAATCACCTTCACATTTCGCCGGATAACTCTTCCACCTCTATTTTATAATCATGTTCCACTACCAACTGTTGATGTCGTCCTCTCACTTGAGCTGCATAATGACAAAAGGTCAACTTGGAATCCCCATACACGACTCAAAAGACTGGAACTCACTACACGATATAGACTTGTTAAAAGACTTCTCGATAACAGAACACGGACTTTCATTAGAAAACAAAAGACTAATATATATATCAGAGACATTTTCCATGATAGCTTGCTTCATTTTGTGGTCATCGACCGGTTTCAGGCGTTCGCCCATCTTCAGGATGCGTTTGATAACACAGACAGTGTGATAACACAGACTTGCACAGAGCAAAGTGTGTGTAAACTGAATTTGCTCTGTGCAAGTCTGTGTTATCACACTGTCTGACAAACGGCTGAAACCGGTCGATGACCACAAAATGAAGCAGGCTACCATGGAAAATGTCTCAGATGCTTTCCAGCTGTGCAGAACCAACCACCACAACAATTGTTTAAAATAAGTTACATTTTTATTTACTGCTTATGTGTGAACCTCCACTCAGAATATCCCCGAGCCGTTATGGATAAGCTTAATTTTAATGCTTTCCAGAACCTCCAAGAAATCCATTTTCCCGGAAAAGTGTTTCAAAAAGTGATAGGTATTTATGTGTATAGTTTGTATAAGAAGTTTAAAGAAAATTATTGAAAGTTGTTTTTGTGAAAATCTCGAAAAAATGACCAAAAGTTTCGTGTCCACGTACACACGCACACACTTAGATACATAAAAAGTTGATTTTGGAAAAATGTCCTTTCTTTATTCAATGTTCTCATAACATTTATTTCCGGAAGACTTAATTACAATAAAATGAAGTGAGTATAATATTTTTTTTTTTTTTACTGCTTAAAGTGGAAGTGAAAATTATCGTAAGTAACTACCCGCCAATCAGGAATAAGGCTTCTGTCAGACGTAGGTACTCGTGCCACGACGTAGTGACTTCGTTTACGAGCCACTTCATTCGCGACTTTGCCAGCGACTTGTTTGAAATGAAATAGTGTGAAAATAGTTGAAGAAATAGCTGCGCTCGCCTATTTGTATCTTAAAAAGGAAAAGAAGATTTTGGATCCATCCGATTCTACTAGCGAAAACGTCCCAATTATTTCATACAGTGTACCCACGCTTGAGAGAAGATAAAATTTTTTTATAATCCTCTTTATTAATAAATATTATCACTAGTTGCTTCCATGCTTGTTTCTTCACTTCGCGATTCCCATAATCAGTATTGGTCATGTCCCATATTGCATGCAGGACGCTTTTCAATTTCAAAAATAAAATTTTTAATGACGAGTTCTTCCCGATCCAGAATAACAAGTCGCCGCTATACAGCTGTCCGTGTGACTGCACTAAATGCACTTGTTTACAGTGTAGCTAGTGGCTCACCGAGTCCGTGGAGTGTCTAACCTCACCTGCTTATTTAGACCTAGGTCAGACGTAGCGAATCGTGTCGCGCGACACAGTCATTCTACTGTTTCTATTGTTTCTGTTACACGAAGTCATGACACTCAGCGACTCGGTGAACCACTAGCCACACAGTCAACAAGTATATTTAGTACGGTGCAGTCACACGGACTGTTGTGTAGCGGCGACTTGTTATTATGGATCGGGGAAGAACACGACATTAAAAATTTTGTTTTTGAAATAGATTTTCTTTAAATTTTGCAGTAACATAAATATCAAAGTTCTGAGGTTACATATTGGAAATATTTAACCCATGGAGTATACTTGCCTGTGATAAGTAGTACTTAAAATGATTACAAGTAATCTCCAGATGACTATAAAATACGCCAGTAAAATTGTATCAACCCTAGGAACATTTAAAATCCAACGTCACAGATTTCTCAGAGCATAAATATGTCAGTGCCATGCATTATTGTTCAGTATTGGCGAAAATTTAAATATTTCTGAAATATAAATATGCTGTTTCGTCCCAAATATATAAATATTTATTATTTTATTGTAAAATTTATTTATTTTTCTTTACATTTTATTATTAAAAAAAATTTTGCTAGATATATAATATTTTCTTATTATTTAAATTTATCACGTTTTATGTTCAAACTCTACATTTGCTAGCTACATTTACATAACATACTTAGTACATAATACAAAAATTAGCAGGGTTTCAATTCAAACAAGTGGCTAGCAAAGTCGCAAGTGAAGTGGCCCATAAACGGAGATGCACCATACCTGTGGCGCTACAAAAGTCGCTACGTCTGACAGAAGTCCTTCACACTTTAGCGACTCCTAAGCTGTGTGAAACTTGAAAACTTAGATTGCCATGCATTACAGGTGCTCCTTGAGTGTGTAGCGACTTAGTAAATAGGTCTACAGATTTCCCTAAAGATTTCTCCATGATATTGATGAAAAATTCAGTAATAAAATTGCTAAAATTCAGCAATAATCTAGCAATTAAATTGAGACCAATATAGCTCTTGTCAAACCTTTTTTTTCGCCTGTCACTGTTCTGGGATAATTACCACTATTCCTGAGACGGTTGTTCACTCAAGTTTTGATGGCTACTCTCACAGGGTACTTTGATATGGTGTAAAAGGGTTTCGGGCAGATGAAGATCCCCTTGAATGAGCAAAACTAACAGTCATTTTTAAGCCAAAAAAAATTGTTTTGGGTCCCTCGTCTTGCCAAGACTTCCAGAAAGTTCCTATAAAAATACACTCCTGATTCAAGATTTTGGTGATTTGAATTAAGAAGGTTATTAATATGGGCGCAAATGACAAATCTACAGTTTTTCAGAAATACATATACGAGCAGCTTTCATTTTTTTGCAACGACTTTAAAATATCCGACATTTTACCCGTTGTACATTGATATTGGTTGTGTTCCTGACCGGTTTCCGATATTCATCCATCGTCAGAGCAAATTCACCAAGTTCGTGTAGAGAGTTCACTTCAACAAAAATGTTTCTGTGACGATGGATGAATATCCGAAACCGGTCAGGAACAAAACGAATATGCATGCTACGACGGATAAAATACCGGATGTTATCCAGCATTGCGGACCCAGCCACATTTTCTACTTTAAAATAGTGGAAGTTGTTCCACGGATCTACTCATAAGAAACTCTTAAGCTAAGAGATTCCTTTCGTTAAGAGATTTTAACGTGGATCAGATTCCTAGGGCCATATTTCCAGTGAACTCTGAATTAAATAGGAAAGCTAACACCTGTATGAAGATAACCTGGCAATTAAGTTGAGAAAACAATTTTTCCATTTGATTGCTAGATAATGTTTATTCCTCAACTACTTAAGCTTAACGAGCCGCTATAGACCATAGATATAAAATCCTCAAGACTCGGCTATAATTTATTAAATATCTACTCCACAATAGTTATAAATCTCTGCCAGTAAAATATATATCTTTTTAAAGAAATAAGTTAAAATAACATATAGATGACTGAAATCTAGTGACAATTTTCAATTAGTTTTATTATGCTAATCATAGAAGGCTATTTTTTGCGTATTAAAAATATAAATACCTGAGAGAATTTGTGTAGGATTAAATCCGATCTATTCGGGAAGCATTAGTTAATCCTATATCACAAACCAGCACTGACTACTGTATTGTTGTTGGTCTGCCCACATCAAAAATGCCTTTATTTCTTCTTTTATTATATGGCCTCCGTATTTATACTTAAATTGAATAGATAAGAAATTTAAGTAAAATGGTGAAAATGAACATAAATAAAATATTTGTTTAAATAAATTTAGATGACAAATGCTGCTGGATTCTGATTGCCTTAGATTGATTAAGACTGAAACAACTTGTAACTAACTGACTTCAAAATAATATCTTATTAAGCTATTTTATCGCCAAATATATCGATAAATTTATTTTATTAAGAGAATTCCAATGTTGTCTTAATTTTTAAATTTGTTTCTAATCTTCCCATCTTCAATCTGGAAATGGAAGATAAAGACAACAAATTTAAAGATTCCACATAAAACTTGAATCTTTGAATTTTTAAAGTAACCATAATGAAATATAGATAGCAATGGCCATAATGCAATAAAAAAAGAGATAATTGATTGAAAAGATTCAGTGAGGAATTCTCTTAAATACTAACACCTTTTACTATAACTCAATTGAAGGAAAAGGATCGTGAGTTTCGTTTTTTTTAAAAAAAAATAAAAAAACTTAAATTCTTGAATTATTTAATTTAATATTAAAATATTATTAAATTTATATTTAATTTTTATTTTTAAATTAATATTTAATTTTATTAAATTTAATATGATTATTTAATTATTATATTAAATAATTTATTAAATATTATATTAAATATTAAAATAAATTTTTTATTTGTTCACTATTCTCTGTGTTGTTGAGGTGTTCTCAACTTTTTATTTACAAAATTATACGTAAGTTTTCAAGTTTTGATATGTTTAAAGATTATTTAATAGTATTTTAATTTTTTTTATTTTTTATGCCTTGAAAAAGACAATATATTTGTCGAAACGTTGGCAAGAATTTAAGTTTTTTTATTTTTTTCAACAAAAGACCGAAACTCACGATCCTTTTCCTTCATACAAGCAACGGTCGAGAAGAATCTTCCATTATAACTCAATTGTTAAGTTGTTGCAGAAAAACCTTGACATGATCCATAATTTTTTTCACTTTCTCTTAATAATAGTAAGAGAGGAAGTATTGTGATCGTGCCAGATTTTAAAAATTGAGTTTTCACCGGAAATACACATTTTGACGTCCCCTTAAGTCCGAAAAAGTGGTTTTTAGAAAATTGGTGTGTGTGGGTGTTTGTGTATGTCGGAAATATCTCAAAAAAGAAAAGTTGTAGCAAGCTCAAACTTAGTATTCCGTTTAGGTACTACCACCGCACCAGACACGAAGATTTTCGGGCAAAATTTATCAACCGGAAGTGCCACTTTACTGAATAGTTAGTTTTTTTTTTCACTTTTTTTACGATTTTCTCAAAAACAGCTCTAAAGATTTTCTTGAAACTTAGTATATCAATAGACATATAAAGAACTGCAACTTTTATTTGAAATATTTCTCAAAAAAAAAAATAATTCATGTAAGGACACTTTTGGCAGAGGGGTGGGCTTGTGTTTTTCTTTAATCTGGTATTTCAGTTCAACAATGTGCTATACAATTATGTCAACTAAAAATATTAATTAGAATTATATAAGTGGCCAACATTCTCAGTTTGAAGAAAATCGGTTGAACGGAAGTGCGTCTTCACTGTGAATTGGTTTTTCAGTTTTTTCGTGATTTTCTCCATAAAAATGCCGACGGTTTTAAACACCAATAAAAATTATAAGTGAAGAATGTTTGCCATTTCGCAGTAAGAGAAAGTTGTGTGAGTGTTTCACACCAGATTTTTGATATGTTGTTGCGTGGAAATAGATTTTGATTGAATAACTAGCTCTTGCGTAGATTTTCATCTTTATAGTATTCTTTCAATAATTATTGGACTGTGCAACATACATAAAATTAAGGACAATATAATGAATAGCTAATAACTCCCAGGTCTAACCAAAGCTTTTTTAACTAAAAATTATGTATTCCTTCAAGACATTTATTTATGTGTTTAACTTCAATACTATTTTGTCTCACTAGTATAAGCGGGCCAAATACAAAATAGCGGACTTATATTGTATCTTGCATATCCACCTCTTCTGCTTTTTTTTGCATTTTTATTTTTAAACATTTTTATTGCACAATTAATTACATTCCTAGGAATTATATAAAATACCTAGGAAAGGAAAAATTAGTAAAAGAATTCGCAACGTTTCTTTTCAAAGAAATGAAAACCTATAAATAATTAGATTATAAAAAATCTGGTGTGAAACACTCACACAACTTTCTCTTACTCCAGTTCTCAAAATGATAATTGACAAATTTTATAGTTTGTGTACCAAATTTAATGAAATTCGTGGAAAACTGAAAAAACTGCTCAGTAAAAGCGCACTTCCGGTTTACTAATTTTCTTGAAACTCGGAATTTTCAGCCATCTATTTATTTCTAACTAATTATGTTTGGATGATAGAATTGTATAATAACTAGGATAGCACTTTGAGAAAATCTAACCCCACCCCTCCCCTAAAAGTGCTCTTAAAAGAATTTCCCAGAGAAATGTTTTAGATAAAAGTTGTAGATCTTTGCATGTTTAGTTTATATACGAAGTTTTAAAAAAATCGTCAGAGCCATTTTTGAGAAAATTGCGAAAAAGTGAATAAATCATTTAGTAAAGTGGTAAAGTAAACGCACTTCCGGTTATCCGATTTTTTTCAAACTCGGAATTTCAACAACATATTTAATTCTAATTAACATTATTTAGATGACAGAATTGTCTAATAAACTGAAATAGCACTTTAGATGGAAACCTAACCCCACCCCTCCCCCAAAAGTGCCCTTCAGTGCATTTTCCCGGAGAAATGTTTCAAATAAAAGTTGTAGCTATTTGTATGTGTGGTTGATGTTTGGAATTTAAAGAAAATCGTCGGAGCCATTTTGAGAAAATCGCAAAAAAGTAAAAAATCTAACTAGTAAAGTGGTACTTCCGGTTGAGGAATTTTGACAGATAACGTAGTGTCAGATCCCCCCGGTGATACCTAAACGGAATATCAAGTTTCAACTTTCTATTGTTTTTTTCGTTTTTGAGCTATGCTGTTCACACACACACACACACACACAGACCATTTGCTAAAAACCACTTTTTGGGACTCAGGGGACCTCAAAACGGATATTTCCGGTGAAAACTCGATATCGAAAATTTGACACGATACTAGGAGTAAGAGAAAGTAAAAATATAATCTAATCAATAAAAACTAATGTGACTATCAATAAAATTAATGTGAACTATACAGAAAAAATTCAAAATTTTCATTCAGTTGTTGAAAAAGAAAGCAAAAGAGAATAAGGAGAAATGCAGTGTAAATCCGCCATTTTATATTTTGCCGTTTATACTAATGGAACAAAATAAAATTGATATTTAACACCCACAAAAATTTATTCAGTTGAAAAACTTAGTTGAATTTGTGAATGGGTCCGCAATGGTGGATAACATCTGGTATTTCATCCGTCGTAGCATGCATATTTATGTTGTTCCAGACTGGTTGCGGATTTTCATCCATCGTCAGAGCAAATTCACTAAGTTCGTGAAGAGAGTTCACTTCAACGTAATATTTCTGTTACACTCACATTTGTTGCTTGTTCTCTATAAGAACTTGGTGAATTTACTCTGACGATGGATGAAAATCCGAAACCGGTCAGGAACAATGTAAATATACCTGCTACGACCGATAAAATACCAGATGAAAAACTTTGGTTAGACCTGGAGTTTTTAGCTATTCATTGTGTTGTCCTTAATTTTGTATAGATGGCGCAGGCCACAAATCATTGAAAGTGTACTATAAATATGGTATAAGATACGTATGAGCTAATTCAAATCAAAATCTAGTTTCTTGCAATAACATAAAAAACGGAATACGTTATATATTAGAGTTCGAAAATCTAGAGACTATGTTACTATGTAAATTTGGAGCAAAATGAGTGTTTCACATCAGATTTTTGATAGATTTAGATGCTATGAGGTTTCATTGAATTGCTGTCTGGCTTTTTTTGGTTGATTATATCAGTCACACACTAACTCTGAGCGGTAGTTTTTCTCGAAAAAGTCTTAGACAGTTTTCTTTGATCAATCTTACTGAAGTGTATTTTTATATTTTTTATAGTGATTCATGAGATCCTAACAACGATCCAAATCATTAATGATTCATAGGATTCGAAGAGTCATCGACACCAGTCAGAAGACATCATTCTACTTTCTAATTCTCAGCCCTCTAACTTCTATTAAGTCCTTGTAGTTTAAGTTTCGTATTCATTATACAATGTTCAACATATCTACTAGTTTATTTCTTTTTCAACATTCCAAAATTCATCTTCTCTTTCTCACAGCTACTATATTTTTTGACTTCACTTCTATAAATCCTTAATTTTATTTCGGTTCAAAGAACTAAAATTAAATTCATTGCAAAATTTTCATAAAGTGGAGAAATTTGGGCTTTAATAGCATAGGTGTCCTATGTGAAATAATGAACAATGTGGGCCAAATTTATGGACACCTTTGAACCATTTAAAGAGACAGTAAACTAAACCGGCGCAGACAAATTTCTAACTTCCTTCAAGTTTCAATCGAATGAACGACACCATCAGTGAGTACGCTTAAATATACAACCCAAAATTGAACATGATCTTGGTGGAATATTGCACTTTTCAGTTCACTTAATCCAGTTCCTTTTCAGTTCAAACAAATAAAATCTTCTCCTACCAAAATTAAACATTTTTTTTTAGTACAATATCACTTTGTTTCAAGCAATGATATAATTTTTTTCATCAGAGACATTTTCCATGATAGCCTGCTTTTTTTTTTGTGGTCATCGACCGGGTTTCGGGTGTTCGCCCAACATCAGAATTTTTTTGTCAAACATTGTGTAATAAAGACTTGCACAGAGCAAACACAGTTGATACACTCATTGACACACAGAGTCGATGGCCACAAAAAGAAGCAGGCTATCACGGAAAATGTCGTCTGATGCTTTTCAGCTCTGCGGATTTATATGGACAACATATTATTTATTCAAATTAAATTAAATTTTCTCTCTAAGTTAATTAGAGAAATACAATTAAAATATTTATCAATTACGTTGATATTGAAGTTAGTAATATTGATTTAACAAACACAAAATAATACGTACAATATTATAAAGAGTTTTGCTGGAGACTTTACAAAAATTTTCGATGAATAATAATATCTTTCATTGATATCCAGATCGTATTTTTTTTTTTTTTTTTTAATAGCGAGATGCGTTACAAATCAGATAAACTGCGAGGTAATTTGAATTTTCATGCTCCATTTTCCACGCTTCTTCACAATTTTATATATTCAAATATATAAACGTGAATTGTAATTACTAATTTTATTCGCATAAATATTTTCATTCAATAAATTCATTGGATTCACTTTGGTAGAAATATTATTTAAGCGTGGTTTATTAAGCATTTAATTTTTTAGCTTTAGTTTGTTTTGAAAATATAAAAAAAAAAATAGAAATAAACAAAACTCATTCTAAATAATGATTCAAACATTTCTTTCATTTTTAAAAGCATGCGCACTTTAAACAAAGAAGATTAAAATTAAATTAACTATAATTAAATAGATTTTATAAATTCATTAATATCTATAAAATGTGATGAATATCTTTTTTAAATGTATGAAATTCATGCAGAATTCTTTAATTAATTTTTTTAATGGTTGTTTTCATTGTTTGTTATTTTATTATCTTTAATTTTTTTTTTACGAAATAAATTGTTTTTTTGTAATTATTTTTTAAAGATATGCACTAACAGAAAGTTTTTTGTTTTTTGCTTAATTGTAGTTACGCTTCAAATATGATCTGTTTCAGCAAATCGACAACGACGAAACATAATTACCTATTCCTAACTTTTTATGGAAAAAATTATTAATTATTCTATTATTATAATTTTGTTTAAAATGTATATTATAAAAGTATAGATTGAGATTAGGAACAAAAAAAATGTATTTTGTAAATAAGCGGAATAAAATTATCATTAAATAAGCAGGCATCAATTTTCTGTAATCTGTCCGAACATCCTGGGAGAATTCCGTGAGAATTTTGGGGAAACGATGAAATGTTGTCATTGGGGGGAAATAAAAAAATCTAAATTTTAAAATAACAATTACAATTTTGTTATTTTGATTTGATATAATTTGATATTTTATAAAAATTGGTTTGGAATCTATGTTTATCTGAATTTACGAGAGGATGCCGAAGAACACAATAGATATACATGCATAAAAATGTAAATCTTTTAAAAATGAACAAAAAATAGATAAAATATATACAGAATTTATTGAAATTAATATCAGATTAGAAAGGAATTACTTATGTAAAAAACTTACTATTTACAAAGAATTTCAAACATTAGCTTGGACTTCTTCAATTAGTGCACTTCAAACACATTTCCACTATTCTCTCTACTGTAACATAACAAAAAGCCCAGCTTTGAGTCATTTTATTGTCACAAAATTTGATCAGTCTTCCTTAAGAAAGAAAGGTCAGGAAATGTCTTTTATGAAAACAAGAATTTGTTGGCTTATCGACCAATTCAAGGTAAAAAACAAAAAAACAAAAGAGTAATTTGTTTTTTGACGTTTTGGACAAACTTTGCTTGCCTTCTTCCGGAACAATACAAAAATAAAGAGAAAAATTATAACACAAAACACAAACAAAAAACAAAATACATAGTTGCGATTACTGTGGGACTGCTAAGCCTGTAATGAAATTACAGATTCATTACAGACTCAGCAGTCCCACAGTAATCGCAACTATGTATTCTGTTTTTTGTTTGTGTTTTGTGTTATAATTTTTCTCTTTATTTTTGTATTGTTCCTGAAGAAGGCAAACAAAGATTTTGTCGAAACGTCGAACTTGTTTATAATTAAAAAAAAATTACAAAATTACTCTTTTGTTTTTTGTTTTTTACCTTGAATCGGTCGATAAGCCAACAAATTCTTGTTTTCATATTAAAACTAACGGCCAACAAAGAAAATCATCTGGAAATGTGTTTTATTACAGTAATGGCAGGCCATGTAAAGTCAAGGCTTAATATCTGTGTTTTGTTTTTTTTTTCTTCTTTTTTAAATTCATTTCTTCCTTAATTGATTTAATCCTTTATATGCCGTACTTCGTTGTTGTGATTGATTCCGCAGAGCTGGAAAGCATCAGAGATATTTACCGAGATGGCCTGCTTCTTTTGGTGGTCATCGACCAGTTTCAGACGTTCGCCCAATCATCAGGATGTTTTTGTCAAAACAGTTTGATAACATAGACTTGCACAGAACAAATTCACTTAATACACTGTTTTCACAAAACCATCCTGATGATTGGGCGACCGACTGAAATCGGTCGATGACCACCAATAGAAGCAGGCCATCATGGAAAATATCTCTGATATCCTTCATCCAACCCCGGAAAAGTTGTAGGAAGGGAAATTTCTTTTATTTTAAATATAACAGCAGGTTCTAAACTGATGCTTTTGTGTTATATAAACATGAAATGCCCATTTTTAAGGTTGAAATAAAATACAAAAAATTAAAAATTCTTTTAGTTATACGCATTCTAATTATAATTTATAATATTTAATATTAATCCCACATTTTTTTTTTTTTTTGCCTATTTTTTCAGGCGGGCTTAACGTCCAACTACCAAATTAGGTGTCGTGGACGGGGGCGGAAGCACCTACTTTACAATTAACATTTTTTAAACAAATATAAAATTTAGTTATACGCTGGACTCGAACTGGGGTCCTCCCACTTACAAGTCCATGCTCATAACCAATACACCAACACCCGCCCCCTTAATCCCACATTTATGTAGGTACATATTATAGAAAAGATATGCAATAGTAATAAATAGAGCTCTTGTTTTACTTCTGTTCTATTAAATGCGAGTTGAAATAGCCTATGTAAGAGTTAATTTACTCTATTAGAAATGTCTATCGTAGGCTTCTGTAGTGAACGGTCATCCACTGCAAGCTTTCTCCGATATCTTTAACTTTTTCTTTGGGAATTATCATGTTTTTGCTAAGGATTTCAAGGCAGTGCATATGCCATCCAACTCAGATCTGCCTACGTCATTGAAATATCGGCTTGCAAGAATGTCAAGAAATATTCTCTCAGCTTATCCATCCCTACGTTCCAAACGACAAACGAAACCAATACATTCATCGACTGTGATAAGTGTTTTTTTTCTTTGTCACAAGCCTGACCTAAAGATCTTGTTAGAGGATTAAGTGTCAAAGTTTCTTCTGAAATTTGTCTCCAGCCGACAATAGAGCTCCTAACGCCAACGACTTCTTATTCTATGCGCGTTCATATTATTGTATAAGTTGTTAAAAATCATTTGAGTAAGTGTACCTGTACCTTGCCATCCCTGTCAGGATATTTATATACAACCTAAATTTATTAGTGTACTAGTTTTGACGAATCTAACGATCCCATTCTGGACTTGGGATGGTTATATTTATTAGGTAATAAATAAGTAGGTACTTAGTATGTCCTCAAGGCGGCTCCCGTTCAGATTACTTCTCCATCGATCACTGGTCCTTTTTAGCAACTCATGTTCAAAAAGTGGTCATCTCCCATACTTTCAGGGTCATCTCTCAGAATTTGAGGGAGATGATTTTCTTCTGTGGACAGCTTCGTTGTTTTCGCTGTACAGATAGCATGTTTGTTCAGCATAGTCATCACACCTTTCTTCATGGTTGAGTTCTTAAACCGTTGTATATATTTTCTTTACATCTCACTTACTTTAAATTCTTACTAGTATGTCCAAGAAAGGAAGCTTTCCTTTTCTGCTCTATGAAGTTACAAGCTCCTCACATTAGGTTAGTCTTCTTCCATGCCATCCATAATATATTGAATTAATAGATCTAAATAGTTGAAGAAATTTTATTTAGAAAAATATACCTTATAATTTTCTAAAATTTCAAAATATAATAAACTATATTCGTCTAGTTGGAGGTAAAGAACAGGGAGTTACTTTTCAAACAGACTGTACTCCACCTGTTCAACATATCAGTTATACTTAATAGTAGGCTGTCATCAATAGACCATTTTTTTCGTGTTTTTTTTTTTTTCCAAATCGAATTAAACTTTATTTTCTATTTAAACAGTTATTAAGTTAGTAAATGTTTTTCTTCTATATTGTTAGATTAAAAAATGAAACTATTATGGTAATATAATATAATAAATTCAATATTAAATTAATCAAATTTATATTAAATTAATATTAAACAAATTCTGGCCAAATTGATAGGTTTTTAAATCGTTTATAGTACGACGAGTATTTAGTGTTAAAGATATATTCACCAGCTCAGGGTGGCTGAAATTTGGAGAGATATACCTTTGCAATTTTGAATTTATCACCTATCATATCAAATACTAATTCTATGTTATGGACCTCACTGTGTAAGTATATATTTTATCTGCCATATTTCAAGATACATTTCAAATGCATCCTTTGATCACTAAATTACTTTCTCTTACTCCTAGTAAGAGGAAGTATTGTAATCGTGTCAAATTTTCGATATTGAATTTTCACCGGAAATATCCGTTTTGAGGTACCCTGAGTCCAAAAAAGTGGTTTTTAGCAATGGTCTGTGTGTGTGTGTGTGTGTGTGTGTATGTATGTATGTATGTATGTATGTGAACAGCATAGCTCAGAAACAAAATCGTAGTAAGTTCAAACTTGATATTCCGTTTAGTTATCACCATGGAATCCGGGTCATCTGTCAAAATTCCTCAACCGGGAGTACCACATTTCTAGTTGGCTTTTTTACGTTTTTGCGATTTTCTCAAAAATGGCTCAGACGATTTTCTTCAAACTTGGTATATCAACTACACATACTAACAGCTACAACTTTTATTTGAAACATTTCTCCGGGAAAATTTATTTAAGGGCACTTCTGGGGGAGGTGTGGGGTTAGGTTTTCATTTAAAGTACTGTTTCAGCGTATTAGGCAATTCTGTCATCTAAATAATGTTAATTAGAATTAAATATGTTGTTGAAATTCAGAGTTTGAAAAAATCAGAAAAACCGGAAGTGCGTTTATTTTAACACTTTACTAAATGATTTTTTCACTTTTTCGCGATTTTCTCAAAAATGGTTTAGACGATTGTCTTGAAACGTCTTACATAGTCTAAATATACAAAGATCTACAACTTTTATCTGAACCATTTCTCTGGGAAAATTCATTTAAGGGCACTTTTAGAGGAGTGGGATTCTGTTTTTCTCTAAAGTTCTATCATAGTTGATTTTACAATTCTTCCATCCAAAAAAAATTAATTAGAAATAGATAGATGGCCAAAATTCCGAGTTTTAAGAAAATTAGTAAACCAGTTTTTTCAGTTTCTGACGAATTTCGTTAAATTTGGTACACAAACTATGTTGACGTTTTTCAATTATAATTTTGAGAACAGGAGTAAGAGAAAGTTGTGTGAGTGTTTTTACACCAGATTTCTTTTTTTATAGTTATTGTAATAATAACATGAAAGATAAAATTAATATAAAATTACACTGATGAAGAATATTCTAAGAAATAGCAAGGTCAGTAACATTTCCCCTTTGTATTAGATGAGTTTCCTATTTCTCCTACTTCAAACAGATGTAATAATAGACTAAATATGGCATTTATGTTATACGCTAACTTTGCAATATATGTATAGAAATGTCAAAACTAGGTCTTGTCAATCAGGATTAACTTTTTAAGAACTTCATACAACAAACACCCCATCTTTTAACCAGAAGTGTATATGTTTTGAACCTAAAACATGTCACATTATAATGTAGGTAAATCCTGAGCTCTAAAAGGAGGTCGCAAAGAAGGTGGAGGGGATGTGGGCCTTTTATTTTATTTTATTTTATTTTTTTTTTGAAAAAAAAAGAAGGGTTTTTACTAACTTTAAGTTACAAACTTAGAACAGAACCACCAACGAACACACATACACACAAAAAAAAAAAAATGATATATAAATGTATCCATTTAACAAAAGATAGACCACTCAAAATACTTACCTTTCTGTACATCAAATATTGTCACATTTCTTTCACTTCTTTTTTTTTTTGACATTTAGAACATTATGTACAAACTATTTTAGCAAATCCTTTTAAATCCATTTCGTTGAACATATTGTTGTTCATTTTAGAAAGCTATTATTTTCTAGAAAAAAAAAAAATGGATGAAACGGTTTATCTATTAATCCCAAAATCTCACAAAGTCAATGTTAAGAGCCAAATAATCTACGTATTTACAATTTTCTGAGGATCAATATTTTATCTGATTACTAGGAACAAGTTCCCTGTCAAGGGAACGTTTTTTTTTTGTTTTTTTGTTACAGTTTTATATAGATTAAAAATATCTGGTATGAAAACACTCACGCAACTTTCACTTTCCATGTTTTTGTAATAAATTTAATGAAATTCATCGAAAACCTAAAAAAAAAAAAAAACTGTTCAGTAAAAACGCACTTCCGTTTTACTAATTTTCTTTAAACTCGAAATTTTGGCCATCTATTATTTATTTCTAATTAATTTTGTTTGGATGATAGAATTGTATAATCAACTATGATAGCAGTATAAAGAAAAATATAACCCCACCCCTCCTATAAAAACCCCATCAAATAACTTTACTAGAAGAAATGTTTCAATTAAAAGTTGTAGTACTTTATATGTGTAATTCACATTGCTAGTTTAAAGAAAATAGTTGGAGCCCCGTTTTCGATAAAATACCAGAAAACTGAAAAATACTTTTCAGTTAAAAACGCACTTCCGGTCATCCGATTTTTTTCAAACTTGAAATTTCAACAACATATTTAATTCTAATTAAAATTATTTAGATGACAGAATTGTATAATAAATTGAAATCCATTTTTAAAAGGAAAGCACTTAAAATAGGAAGTGTTTTATTTTGAAACTTTATGTGGAAAAAATTTAAAATTGAGAACGTATTGAAGATAATCGCGTATAGGCGGACAAAATAAGAACTTAGAGAAAGGGGATGAGACGGAAGAAATATTTACAGGAAGAAGTTGTGAAGTGATGAAGTAGTTTTTAGAAATTAGTCTGGGGTGTATCTAGATTTTTCTCTGTTTCTGTCAACGTTCAATATTTTACAATGTTGTCGTAATAATATTTAAAAAAATCTGATGTGAAATACTCACACAACTTTCTCTTACTTAAATTCACATTATTATAATGGACAAAACTTTCTTTCAAACTTGGAATATTCACTAAATATATAGTATTTATCAATATTAGTGAAGCAAGACTCTCAGCTCACTCAAAATCCCCCTAAATTTAATTTTCTCAAAATAACGTCTAATTAGTTTATAACTCTCCTTGTTTATAGAAACTCGTTAGAGTCTTAATAGTAAAGCGCCGAAAAATTAATAAACTGTTCAGTAAGGTCATGGCTACCACTGGGTGAACTGATTTTCCACATATTTTATATTGAAGAAAATGTATTTATTCTTATTAATAATATTAAATTGATATAATCGTAATTTAGAATACTGGTTCTCGAACATTTGTCATCATAACACCCTTGAGAACGATCCAATTAGTCAGGGACGTCACTTAAGAAAGACTCCATGACTGAAGGCTCTTATCAAGGCTTTCAAGGTGTAACGACCCTGAAAAGGCTCATTACAACATGAGCGAAACGTTGGTTTTTTTACCAAACCCGTGACCCGCGATCTCAACCCCGGAAATTCGAGTGTTTTACTACTGTATGTATATTTCATCTTGCTATTTTCACTTTGATAAAATTGTTCTTAATTCATTATATTTTGTAAAAATTAAAATGAAAAAAATTCTTACGTTACTCTTATAAATGTAAATTTAAGTATGTCATACTTTTGTGAAACGTGCTGAATAAAAATCCACCCAGCTAAGGCTACTAGCTAGAGGCAAACATACACAGTAAAATATGCTATTCCTCTGCTTCTTCTTTGTAAACAAATTTTATTTAATACAATTTTGATTATTTTATTTTATTGTAGACAAGGCATGCATATTATATAAATGCATCAATGAAATCCCTGGCATTAGGGGTCATTAGGCTTCTTCTTTATTCTTTTTTTTAAGGAGTTTCCTCAATACTGAGGCTTTCCTCAACCGAATATGTCCTTAAGTTTTCCTTTCCAACTCTCTCTTTCTACTGAGAGATTCCATCAGGAGATCTAACCAAGTTTTCCTAGGCCGCCCTTTCTTTCTCCTGCGGTCCACTTCCCATTCCATCATCTGCCTCGCTACACCTTCACCCTCCATCCTAAATACACGTCCAAACCAGCACAACATTCTCTCTTCTATCCGCTCCAGAACATTGTGCTTCACATGCATTATTACCCTTATTTCTTCATTCCTTCTCCTTTGTAATTTCCAAACTCTAGCAGATCTCCTCCAAAAACCCATCTCAGTTGCAAGAAGTCTGCGCCCGTAAGTTTCAGTTAGGGTCCATCTCTCTGCTCCATATACCAATATACTTTCCACGATTCCATTGTAAATTAACTTTTTCGTATGATTCAGAATATTGCTACTCCACAAAACCCGAATTCAGCATTCCAATAGCTCTCTTTGCACTGCTGATTCTTCGGTTTATTTCTTTATTTGAGGAGCCATTCCTCTCGATAATCGACCCTAAATACTTGAAAGAATCCACCCCCTTCATTATCTCTCCGTTTACCACGAGGTCTCCATGATCACTTCTTGTAGACAGGTATTCAGATTTTTTGAAATTGACCTCCAAACTCCAATCCACTATACGCGCGCATCACTTTTCTGGTCATATATTTTATATCATCCGGGTCCTATGTGATTTACTACTTGGTCATCTGCAAATAGTAAACTGTGCAGATGAATATTCTCCGCGATAGGCATACCCATTGGCTTGCATTTCCTATCCCACTCCTGCAATGCATTTTTGTAAGTACACCTTAAAAAAATGTAGGCGACATTGGACAGCCTTGCAATAGCCCTTTAACTTTCTATTAAGAAAAAAAAAAACACGACACACATAATCTATTCACTTAAAAACATTTTTTCTACTTCAAGGAACCTCAGTACATGTATTATTATTGCAGAAAATTGGTTTCGAAAATTTGACGTGGTCCTTCCTCTGGCAGTAAGAGAAATTAGACATTATTATTATTGTTATTATATTCGAATACAAGGGGCGGGTGTTGGTGTATTGGTTATGAGCATGGACTTGTAAGTGGGAGGACCCCAGTTCGAGTCCAGCGTATAACTAAATTTTATATTTGTTTAAAAAATGTTAATAGTAAAGTAGGTGCTTCCGCCGCCGTCCACGACACCTAATTTGGTAGTTGGACGTTAAGCCCGCCTGAAAAAATAGGCATTACTATTCGAATACAAGTAATACTTAAATGCTAATTTAAAAACGAAATAATTTTCTTTTTAGATTAATATAGGAATGATATTTTGTTGTATAAGGAGAAGAATGTTGCAGGTATGTTATTCATTAAAATCTCTCTCTCTATACATATATATATATATATAGACTGAGTTGTGTACCATATAATGGACAAGTAGCTAGCTACTACCTATTTTTCTCTACTAATCCTTTACTAGAGAGGACTAGATGATGTCTGACACCTATTGTACCTCATCTAGAAGGTACCACCCACCGTGAACACATTAGTACCTCTTCTTAGTATCTAGTAGAAAATACTAATCGTCTTATGTCAAAAAAAAAAAAAAAAAAAAAAAAACCTATTTGGGCAGTCAAATAGTGAACACTAGGAAACAGAATATAGTGATAGCGAACTAAAAAGTAAAAACTTGTAAGTTTGGCATGCGTCATTCTGATTGTTATTAGGCATTCATTTTTTTTTTTTTTTTAGCCACCATTTAAAATAATTAATTAATTTCTTTTTTAATATAGGTGTCTAATATTTTACATAAGAGACCATTAATTTATTTGTAAATCGTAAAATATTATGTTGGAATTAATTAGCTGTCCTTAGAAATGCAAGAAACACGGAATAATTTGATCGGAATAATATAACTCTTATTATCTGGTATTTTATCCGTCGTATCCATTTTGTTCCTGACCGGTTTCGGATTTTCATCTATAGTCAGAACAAATCCACCAAGTTCGTGGTAGAGATATTTCACTTCAACTTAATGTTTCTGTTACACTCACACTTGTTGGTTTGTTGATTGTATAATATATGTGCGGGAGGTTATAAGGTTATGTTACTATTTGTGTGTGTGTATGTGTTTAATGAAAAAATGGAATTGTTATAAATTATGATTATACATTAGAAAATAGTATATAATAAATAGCATGTTTTGAAGGTTACGCTATAACTAAATTTTAGTAGTGTTGTTAAGTATGCTCAATGTTTTATCAAGTCATTTTTATTTGCGGGGGGGGGATAAGATATTTCAGGAGAATACTATACTAATAATAACTGATAAAGTTTGAAGAAAGGCAATGCAGAGTTTATGGACAGTCAAAAGCTTGTACAAGTAATAAATAGATTGGATGGTTTGAATTTATTTATGGCTGTTTGATATATTAAGTTATGTAGGGTGATTTGATTATGAACCTCTAATACGAAACTAATATGAATATGAAATGAAATATGAATACAAATAATAATATAAATATGAAACAAATTTAAAAGGAAAATTTTACAAAATGATGATTTGACGAAATTACCGATACAACCATGGTTCAAAGTGCTGGGTCTGAACAAATATACAATTATGACGATTAATAGACTGAGATCGAACCATGCCATTTGTGGTGCCTACTTACATAAAATTCATATCAGACCCTCCCCAAATTGTAGTCTGTGTAATACGCATGAAGACTTTAAACATATAATAATGGAATGCCCTAAGTTTAATGATAAAAGAGATTTAATTTTTAGAACTTTATACAAATATTTGAAGGCCCCCTTTTCCGTTACGAAGATATTATATTTTCTAATAATGCTTATGTGTTCAGTGAATTAATAGAACTGGCTAGAGGGCTAGACAATATGATTGTGGTTAAGTAAAAGTATGTCTGTTTGTGTGCTTGAGTATGAAAGGTGAGTATATGCGAGTATAGGATTAAGTATTACGGGATTGGTTGGAATATCGAGTACACCATTCCATTTGTACATAGTATGTATATATTTTCTGCATATAGTGTAAATATATTTTAGATCTAATATATTGATTAAGTATATAGAGGAGCGAGGAATATCAGTATCCACCCCCACCTTATGAATGTTGGTTTGGTTGTTAGTATGAATGAGTCCCGTTAGGTTTTAGAGCTAATCGTGCGAATGTATTTATTGGCGTGTTTGTATTTATTTGCGTGAATGGAATAGGTTAGATCCGTGAATGAATGTTTGAGGCAATAAGTATGTAGTCAGTTCTATAATGCATAAGCACATATGGCTGAATGATAACATGTCAATGCCAGAAAAAAAACAATTATTTTTCCAGAATAAAAGTACATTTTTTTTCATTATTTCTTCGACTTTCTGACACTCTGCGTGTCATTCTCATGGGAAAGAGTATCTTTCTTTAATAATTTTATACAATCTGAAATAACAATATATAATATAATGTATGTATATATATAATATACTGATGTAAATATAATAAATAACTAGTAACATATCGTTACTAAATCAAATAAGATCTTAATCTGGCCGTACCTGTTTCATAACTGATGATCTAAATCTTGCACATACATCACATCTTCATATAATAAGAGGTTAGTAAATCTAATTTGCTGGACAATTAAAATCTGTAATAATAAAGATTTCTTAGATATGTACTATTAAACTTTATATATTGTTATTTCAGATTGTATAAAATTATTAAAGAAAGATACTCTTTCCCTTGAGAATGACACGTAAAGTGTCAGAACGTCTGGAAACAATGGGAAAAATATAACTTTATTCAGCAGAAAATAAAATTATAAAAGGCTGTAACTGAGGTTCATAATCAAATCACCCTACATAACGTTATAAATAGATGTGAAATCCAAGCAGGGTTAATACAACAAAATATGTAGGTAAATTGATATGCCAACCTTCTTACCATCATCAATTTTTCTGGGGAATCTTATTAAAATGTAATACGTTTTATATATACGTATACCTACTTAGAAAAACCAAATTCAGTGAAAATGGTGGTTTCATTTAAGAGAGAAAGTCACAGGAAGTCTGAAAAGATCGTTCATTCACCAGTCAATCCATTTAACCTTCAAACTCAGAAATTTAGCAACATATTTAATTCTTTTCAATATTATATAGATGATAGATAGTAAAATATCCGGAAATGGCACTTTAGAGAAAAGCCTGCTGTCATTTTTTTCAATTTTTCCGGAAAGTATTTCAAATAAACACGTTTTTCTCGGAAACTAAGATAGCTAGAAAAAAAATTAAAAATTACGTGTCCCCATAGCTTTTTGTCAGAAAACCAAATTTAATTTGCAAATTTGTTTTGGTGCTTCCAGAAGCGAGATACGGGCACCAACTTCATTTTTTCAAATGGGGTGGTGTGGAATTTTTTTAAGAAATAGATTCCTCTATTTTTTGTTAGAAAAATTTACTCAAATGGTTTTTTTCTGTGAGCGATATTTTACAAGTTATGAATGAAAGCATGATTCTTATAAGAAATTTCAAATGATATTATAACGGTTTTTTGATGGAATAAGAAGATTGAAAAGTACTATTTTATTATAAATTTTACTCCTCATTAATTACAGAACTTGCTCGAACTGGCCTCCACCAGTAGAGATGCATACACATGCTTTTTCCTACCAATTATACCTTACGACCAAAGAAATACATCGGGGATGATGATGTAATGACATGGCAAGGTCATAGCAATGTCAAACCTTCACAACACAACAAAAAGAAAGAATAATTAATAACTAGTGGCCTAGCCGGCTGCTGTCTTCAAGACAAGGCCGCGGCCAAACAAACAAAACCAAGGGTCAATACTTTACATCAAAGCAAGCAACGATAAGCTGGCCACTGACCTAAATCGCTTGTCACCGAACTAACCAAGGTTGCACACTAGAACAGATGTCTTGGTGTGAATGTTGCTAACAATAATATATAAACTTCGCCCCATTGGAAGAGAGGATGATTATACTTCAGTACGTCTTCAAGATCATTATACGAGCAGCAGTTCAGCGTCCCTTTACAGGTTTTATTTATACTTATTTCCTTAGTTGTGCATTTTAGTTCATTTATTTTAATCATTCTAAATTATTAGTTATTTATCTCCTATTTATTTCTAAGTATTTCTTGTTAATAGTTACCATTACTCACGTTTAAATTATTGTACTAATACAGTCTATTTTTATAAGTTCAGTGTTAATAATTCGAGCACTAACTTCCAAAAATCTCCAAACTAACTTCCGCCCTCTTCAAGACATCTACTACATTCCTCAGGAATCACAATAAACGATTCTACTACACATGGTACGACGGATAAAATACCAGCAGTTATTAGGTGCTATGTTTTTGGTGCTGTGTACTGGATAGCAATCTAATTACACTTCTACTATCTGCTTGCCTAGAAGGAAGGTACTTGTTCCTCCCACTATCCTCATATTTATATTAAGACAAACAAGTACAATTTGAAATTTAAATAAAATTTATTATTTTATATATAATTGTACAAACAGCAATAAAATAAAGTTGTGTGAGTGTTTCACAATAGATTATTATTTTTCTTATATTTTGTTTAAAGACAAAGTTGTGTACAATTAATTCTGCCAGTGGTTTTTATAATATAAAGGTGTAGTAGCATCAACATGGCAGATAATCGTTAAAGAGTTTTTCCGCTTCTAATGTATGTAAAAGTCGTGCATTATCTAAGTTAGCCAGTATGTACGGTGCCATATTATCTATTGTTATATGTTTACAATGTGCTAAGGAGATAAAGCACATAGAACAGATATATATATATAGTGACAACAGGTTGTTCTATAGGAGCAGCAATGGTGTTACATTTATTTTTACTTTTGTAAAAAATGCAAAGAAAATCTAAAGATTTTAAAGATAAAAAATAAAATAAAAAAAACGTTCTGTTATATTTATTAAAAGAAAAAAATATAAAATATAAGTAAAGAACTAAAATGTAATCATTGT
This sequence comes from Triatoma infestans, assembly GCA_011037195.1. NCBI lineage: Eukaryota > Metazoa > Arthropoda > Insecta > Hemiptera > Reduviidae > Triatoma > Triatoma infestans. Next base: position 128,412 of record JAAEAF010000346.1, read on the forward strand.
GAAAAATTCAAGTAAAAAAGTTTTGAGATCCCCTATGTACAAAAAAAAAAAATATTGAGTATGAGGATGGGTCCGCAAAGGACAGTGGGTAGAAAAGTGGCCATATACTCCGACAGTTAGGCAGCCCTGAAGGCACTTTCCTCACACCAAATAGTCTCAAGATGGGACTGCCTACTTGCCCTCACCGAGGTGGGTACTCGGAATAAACTGACACTCGCCTGGGTGCCGGGACATGCGGGGTTCCTAGGCAATGAGAGGGCGGATGCCCTAGCGAGGGACGGTTCGCACGAAACCTTTGTAGGCCCCGAACCCTTCTGCGGCTTGTCTAGGAGTCTCGTCCAAACTTCTATCAGGGGTTGGATAGAAGATCAGCGTCTGCGTTGGTGGGAGGGAACACCAGGACAGAGGCAGGCAAAGCTTTTCATTAAAAGACATTTACCTAAATTTACCAGAGACCTACTGAGCCAGACCCGAAGGGATATAAGGTTAATTGTGGGTCTACTAACAGGGCATTGTAGGCTGAATAGACACATGCACCACCTACAACTTGCGGATAATGCGGTAATGGCCGATTCTGCAGGTGGAAGGAGGAGGACCTCGGCGCACATCCTTGTGAGTGCCCGGCCTTGCGAGGATTAGGTTTTCTTCAATTAGGACGGGGGCAATCCCGAAGTGGAACTGCATGCGGAGCCGCTCTCAGTCTTTGCTAGGATTTGATTAGGAGGGCAAAGCTGGGAGCTGTTCTGTAACTTCAAGTAGGGTACCACAATAGACTCGACTTGTAGGTCGCAGTGAAATGAGGCTCACCCCGCGCCGCTGTCTATTCTTTCTATCTATGTCCTCATGCTGGTAACATCTGGAATTTTATTTGTCGGCGTAGCATGCATATTCCTTTGTGTACTCTTCTGAACCGGTTTTCGGATTTTCAATCCGTCGTCAGACAATTCATCAAGTTCCTGTAGAGAATTCACTTGAACGCAATATGTTACACTTGTTGTATGTATATATCACCCATAGATCTCAAACACAATTGTTGGTTAGATATCTAGACACCAACAAGTGTAAGTGTAACAGAAATCGGTAATTAACAACGAACTCTCTACACGCACTTGTGAAATTTTACACTGACGATGATGAATCCGAAACCGGTCCAGTAAAAAAAAAAACTATTAATGGCATGCACGACTGAATAAAAATTCCAAAAAAGAATGTTTTTTTCAGCAATGGCCTGTTATAGGTGCGTTGTTATTTTCTTTAGATATTACCACGGCAACGGATCGATTTTGGATCAAAATCCATCAACCCCGAACATACGATTTACTAAATGTTTTTTTTTTTATTTTCTCTTACCCTTCTAAAGTATTGTAATCTGTCAAATTTTCGGATAGCGAGTTTCTACCGGAAATATCCGTTTTGAGGTCCCTAGTCGAAAAAAAAGTGTTTGTAGAAATTGTCTGGTGTGTGTAATGTATTGTGAACAGCATAGCTCAAAAACGGAAATCGTAAAAAGTTTAAAAACTTATATTCTGTTTGAGGTAATCACCATGTGCTGACAGTACGTTATCTGTCCAAAATTCCTCAACCTGAACTACCACTTAGCGGCGGGAGAGTTGCAATTTTTTTTTAACTTTTTTGCGTTTTTCTCAAAAATGGCTCCGACGATTTTCTTCAAACTCGGTCTATCAACACTTACAATGAACTACAAATTTTATTTTGTAACATTTCTCTGGGAAAATTCATTTAAGGGCAGTTATGGGGGAGGAGGTGGGGTTAGGTTTTCATCTTAAGTGCTATTTCATTAGACAATTCTGTCATCTAAGTAATATCAATTAAAATTGACTATGTTGTTGAAATTCCGAGTTTGAAAAAATCGAATAACCGGAAGTGCGTTTACTTTACCACTTTACTAAATGTTTTTTTCCCTTTTTCGCAATTTTCTCAAAAAGGCTACGACGATTTATTTGAAACTTCATATATAAACTAAACATACAATGATCTACAACTTTTATTTATGACATTTCTCTGGAAAAACTCATTTAAGGGCAATTTTAGGGGAAGGGCGTTGGGTTATGTTTTTTCTCTAAAATGCTATCATAGTTGATTATACAATTCCATCATCCTTACAAAATTAATTAGAAATAAATAGATGGCCAAAATTCCGAGTTTCCGAGGTTCAAAAATCGGAAGTGCGCTTTTACTAAACGGTTTCTTCAGTTTTCAACGAATTTCATTAAATTTGGTACACAAACTATAAAATTTGTCAATTATAATTTTGAGAACTGGAGTAAGAGAAAGTTGTGTGAGTGTTTCACACCAGATTTTTTTTTTTTCAGTTTATCACGAGTTTATTGAATACGGGGCTTCAACGATTTTCCTTAAACTTTGCATATTGTGTACACAGATAAAAATGACAATCACCTTTATCGGAAATATTTTTCGAGTAATATTCAAATTTTTGAAGTTTTTTTTGGGGTGGGTGGGGGGTACAGCAACTTTAAAATTTCTCCAAAGTATCATTCAAGTATATTGTATCGTTCTACTACCGATATAATAATGAGATACTTCAGAAGCATTGCTAGAATTTCAAATTTGAATAAAATCGATTAACTGGAAATAAGGAATTTATAGAATGATTTCAAGAATTTTTCTCTGAAGTGGCCACAATTTTTATTAAATTTGGAATACTAACTACACCAATATATATAAATCTATTATTTTTACTTTCTCTTACTCCTTAGTAAGATGAAGTATTGTAATTGTGTCAAATTTTTGATATCGAGTTATTGATATCCGTTTTGAGGTTCCCTGAGTCCGAAAAAGTGGTTTTTAGCAAATGGGGTGTGATTTCTAGTACCTGTCTGTGTATGTATGTGTATAGCATAGCTCAAAAACAAAAAACCGTAGAAAGTTCAAACATGATATTCCGTTTAGGTATCACCATGGGATCTGACAGTACGTTTCTGTCATAATTCCTCAGCTGGAAACACCAATTTACTAGTTGTTTTTTTTATTTTACTTTTTTGGGTTTTTCTCAAAAACGTTTCCGACGATTTTCTTCAAACTTGTATATCAACTATACATACAAAGAGTTTCATAAAATTCATTTAAGGAGGCACGTTTGGGGGACGTTTTGGGTTAGGTTTTCATCTAAAGTGTTATTTCAGTTTATTAGACAATTCTGTCATCAAAATAATGTTAATTAGAATTATATGTGTTGTTGTAATTCCGCGTTTGAAAATAAATCGGATGACCGGAAGTGCGTGTTGACTGAAATGTATTTTTCAGTTTTCTGGCTCGAAAATGGCTTCAACGATTTTCTTTAAACTATGGAATGTGTACACAATGATGTACCAACTTTTATTTTAAACATTTTTCTGGAAAAATTCATTAAAGGGCACTTTTGGGTGGAGTGGTGGGATTAGGTTTTTCTCTAAAATGCTATCATAATTGATTATACAATTCCATCATCCAAACGAAATTAATTGGAAATAAATAGATGGCCAAAAAATTCAAAGTTTCAAGAAAATAAGTAAAGCGGAAGTGCCCTTTTATTGAACAGTTTTTTTTTTTTCCAGTTTTCAATGAACTCCAACGAATTTCATCAAATTCGGTACAAAAATTATAAAATTTGTCAATTACAATTTTGAAAACTGGAGTAAGAGAAAGTTGTGTGAGTGTATCATACCAGATTTTATTTATTTGAAATTTTATTAGCCCGGAAAAATTGATTTTAGGGTGTTCTGAGAAATCTCGGATAGTACGTTTCAATTGTTATTTGAGATTTATAAAATACTGTAATGTAATGGTGTGATGATGTGTATAGGTAGCTTGTAGTAAGCTGGTTGTGTACCACGAGCGATTTTGTATAAAGGGCTTGTAAGTATGTTGGAGATAGAAGTATTAAGAATAATTAAGAAATCACCACTGTTAACAATAAATATATTCTGTTAAAATAATAACTACAACTTATTTGATATTATAAACTTATTTAATTTATTGTGAAACTGGCACTGATACTAAGAGAGCGATTCTTGAAGTGTTCTGGCTTTGGAAGCAGAATACAGACTTCGTTGTTTGAAGGCTGAGTTCAGAATATGTACTTTGAAAGCTGATGACAGACTCTGTACTAAGGAATGCTCTCTAACCAAGCAGTCGGCCAAGTCGCATTGTATTCAATTTTGTGCCTTTGTTTCCCTACTAGCAATGACCCAATTTACAGTATCTGACTCTAAAATACACTTTTTTTGAAGGTAAATTCACAGCACTCTGATAATTATAAATATTAACAAAATACAATTCTGGATACTATAAAATATTCTAAACTGTAAACTATTATTTTTCTATTTCGTTCTTTCACTACAATACGAAAGAAAAAATGTTTAGGTTAGGAAAGATTTTTTTAAAAATATTTTTAATAGCATTATTACTAGCGATAAATAACCAATGGATAATAAAGAAGTGAATATGTAAAATACGAACTATAATTAGGTGATCAGCTGATTACACTCAGATAAAAATTCAAGTAGATGATCAGCTGATTATATTCAGATAAAAATTCCCAAGATTCCTACTTAATTAAGATTTAAAAAACAGGCGGCGGGGCAAAAACATGTGAATAGCAGATTTTTTTATTGACAGCAAAAAGTTATGCTGAAGAATTTCGTACAATTTAATATTTCACAAAAAAAAATATTTTTGACGATATCTTTTTAAACGAGGTTTACTATTGTGATGTGTTAAGGTATTTTTCTTTTATTTCCAAGACTTTTTTTAAATTAGTATTAGGAATAATAAATTGCAATTAAATTAGTTACACAGGTTGTAAAAAAAAAAAAGTGGGGGGTGAAGAAAAAAGAATAATTCGTTGGGCAGTATTGAAGATTGTTGTTACTTTCTCTTTCTGTTGTGAAAACTTTTCGTAATTCGGTTTCCATCGGATATCTTGAGTCACGTTTGAGACTATTTGGTCCCTTGGTTATGGCAAAAATGGGGTCTTTTCTGTTTAACGACCGCACGGTCTATAATCATTTTATATGGAAAACCTAATGCGTTCCACTCAATTTCTATTCACTTTTTATTAATTTGAAAATTATAAAGTTTTTTGAACCTTAAGTGCCAGCCTGAACGAAATTATATTTAAATATAATTTACATTATTTTATTTTTTTCTATATGACGACCCAACGTTTCACAACACTACACGTGTTCTCATCAGGGGTTTTATAATTTTAGATCTGAAATAAAAATTGAGATTTTATACTATTATGGTAAAAATTTATACATTACTTTAATTTTATTGTCCACATATTTCACCAACCTTAATTATAATTTATTATAAGCAAGTTGATTTCCAGTATCATGAGAGTTCAAATTGCGTTTAAAAGCGTATATATATTAAAAGTATCTATTAAAATAGTTTTTAGTATGTCCTATGTATTTTAGATTACATTCGCACGGGATCTCGTGTACCACACCCTTTTGTTTGTCATTGTGCACTCTAAAGCACAATCTTTTAATATCACATAAGTTAAGAATAAAATATACAACCACGTGGACTCAAAAGAATCAGAAATAAATTTTTAACAAATAACATACATATAATAGAAACTACCAGAAATCAGGAGTTAACTAAAAATACAAAATTGACAAGTAACAAAACGTCACATATTAATAACGTTTAAAAATTTTTTTAACAATGGACGCTTTTAAAAGCAATTTAGACTTTCATGATACTGGAAATCAACTTGTTTATAATAAATTATAATTAAGGTTGGTGAAATATGTGGACGATAAAATTATAGTAATGTATAAATTTTTACCATAGTAGTATAAAATCTCAATTTGTATTTCAGATCTAAAATTGTAAAACCCCTGATGAGAACACGTGTAGTGTTGTGAAACGTTGGGTCGTCATATAGAAAAAAATAAAATAATGTAAATTATATTTAAATATAATTTCGTTCAGGCTGCCACTTAAGGTTCAAAAAACTTTATAATTTTCAAATCAATCCATAAGCAGCTTATAAACACTCGTGAAACTTTTTATTAAATACGTCTAAAAGAGTGACTGTGCGATTTATCTAACTGCAAGTCTTAACTTGTTCGGCGGGAGTGATAAGAGAAGTAAAATAGGAAGAGGCGACCATTCTGTGTTGGTTCATCAGTCCTGTAGTTCGCTAAACATGTCTTTTATTACATTGATCCGTGATACTGACAGTAAAGAAAAGGCAATTAATTATTTACGCGTTAAAGGCATACTACATTATTATTATTCACAAAAGGGGAGGGCAAACCCTACGCTATCCAAAGCCTCTCAGGGCCCATATAGCTACACCTAAAGATTAACAACCACTGGGACTGGAACGAAAATCCAGGCCCAGGTTTTAACCATCTAAGTTTCCCCACAGACCGAACAAATCGGACCAAAACCATAAAAGGACACAACCTAAGATCCTCTACCGATATCCTATTCCGGCCGAAGGTCCTAAACCTAATCTCCTCACAACCCAAACAATTCGTCATCAGATGCATGGGTGTTTCCTCCTCAGTCTCACAAACTCTACAAAAGGGGTCAGGCACGAGTCCCATTATATAGAGATGTCTCCTTAAACCACAATGCCCAGTGAGGAATCCAACCAGATGCCTGAGGGAGGTCCGTGAAAGACATCGGACCCCGCTACTCAAAGCTCCGTCCGGCCCCCAATGAGCATTTTAGACTGCCGACAACCCACTGCACTCATCCATAAGGATGAGTGCTGTGAGGTCATCCACGTCTGAAAGCCCGACAAACATGTGCCAGAAGACACACCAACAGCAGGCTCTGGACCAATGAAAGGGAGAGAGGCCTAATTTGGCAAACCTATCCACCTCCTCATTCCCAAAGATTCCCATATGACCTGGAACCCAGACCAGAAGCACATCCTTTAATGAAGAAAGATCTTCCAGTCTTTTAGAACATTCCAACACCAATCTGGAAGTGAAGACACATGAATTAAGCGCCTTCAACGCAGCCTGGCTGTCCGAGCAGATACAAACACCTTTTAAATTAGTGTTACGCACCCTCTCATCCAAAATACAGCAAAGAATTGCATAAACCTCAGCCTGGAAAACGGTGGCCCACTCACCAAGAGGCGCTACCAAATGGTCTCCCGTCTCAAAATAGGCGGCAGCCCCAGACCTACCATCCATCCTGGAACCGTCCGTGTAGTATCGGAAAGGCATACTACATAATACACGTTATTGTGCAAATGGACATGAAATGTCTCTTTAATATTACGGAATGCCACGACAGATGGAGATGTGACAAAAAAAAATTGTCGTGTGACGGTTGGAGTTGGAAAAGGTCCGTAGTTAGAAGGTAGTAGGTTGCCGTTTAACACTATTATATATTTTATATATTCTTGGGCCAAACAATATACTACAACAAAGTTCGTGAAGATGAATTTAATATAAGTAGTGCCGCAATAACAGACTGGAAGAACTACTTATGAGAAGTTTGCGCTGATTCTCTGATAAGAAACCCATACTAGTTGGCGGTTTAAAAAAAAAACAGTCGAAATTGACGAATCATGCTTCTCTAAGCGGAAACATAATACTGGAAGGATGTATCCTCAACAATGGGTTTTTAGGTGGATTTGTCGTGAAGACAAGCAGTGCTTGTTGTGTGCTGTACCTAACTGATCTTCGGAAATGCTACTCAGCGTAATTAAAGAGTGTATTAATCCAGGCACAATTATAATGTCTGATATATGGAGGTCGTATGTTGATATTTCACAAATTCCTGGTATGAACTACACCTATTACACGGTAAACCACTCAGAAAATTTTGTTGATCCGATTACTGGAGCACCCACGCAACGAGCTGAGTCAATGTGGGCGTCTGCAAAACCCTGAAACCAGAAACAGTGTGGCAACAGCAGAAACATGCTCGACTCATATCTGTGTGAGTTTTTTGTGGCGCAAAAGATACCACCAAGGATGTGATTTATATGAACAAATAATCAATATTATAAACTTTTGGCCTCCAGAATAGTAATTACATTTGTTTTAATAATACAGTTTATTATGTAGTAATGCAATTATGTACTTCTTTTTGGTGATATTAAACGTAGTATATACATTAAATGTTGTAATTATTTTTTCACGAGTCAAAAACATTCTTTATTTATCTTAGCAATTAACTAGAACAATATGTTTTCCATATAAAATGATTATAGCCGTGCGGTCGTCAAACAGAAAAGACCCCCAGAAATATTTTTAGTAGATGATGTTCTTTAAATGAGACCGAAAACAAAAAATATCTCAAAAGAGCAAAAATTGCGGGAAACTCAATCTTAAAAATACGTTTTAGAACCATTTGGATATCCAAATCCAGTAAATGAACTTATACGTAAGTACGTATTTGTAGACTTACTCCTAATTCTTCATTTTGTCTGAAATAAACAAGGATTTGAATACATTGTATTTTTTTTTTTTTTAGCTAACTTAATCTTAATTACATTGCACCTGACATCTGGGACTTTCACTTTAAAGAAAGAACCGACACTGAATTTCCATGGCAAAAAGTCGATTGTCATGGTATATAATTATTCCATTTTATGTCCTATACAAAAATATGATTTTTCCGATATGCCCGCCAATAGATTTGTCCCTTTAATCAGAAAACCTGATGTCTTGCCCTTTCCTTTTTTTCAACTCCCAGCTATCCTATTAAAATTTTTAGAAACTTTCGCTGACCGTCTGTCACATTGTGAACACCATATGGAATTCACGTAAAATCAACCAATATGTTTCTTTCATTGCCAGATTTTTTTTTTTTTCATTTTTTATTTCTCACTTTAATAAATTTTTCTTTTCTAACAAAAAAGCGGAAAGAAATATAGTGACACATTAATTCAGTTCGAAAAAATATGAATATATTAAATTAGTAACGTTTTTTTTTTTTTTTGGTTCTGTAAAATATCATTGTGCCGCATGTAAAAACTTCAATGTTAGCTGTAAATCATTAATATTTTGTTGAATGTTTTAGTTGTTTACTAAATTGTATACGTTTTATAACTGTACAGTTAGCATCCCTAATTAAAGAAAAATCTTTCTATATGATTTCGAAAAAAATGCCTGCCAACTTTCTCTATATACTCGCACATATAGTTACTACTTATTCAATTTTATATCTTTTATTATTACAAATTTTTGAACTCTAGTAATGCTTTTAAAAAAGTAAGCAAAGTAAAGTAATGCCTATTTTTTCAAGCGGGCTTAACGTCCAACTATCAAATTAGGTGTCGTGGACGGGGGTCACTTACTTTACTATTAACATTTTTTAAACAAATATAAAATTTAGCAGTTATACGCTGGACTCAAACTAGGGTCCTCCCACTTACAAGTCCATGCTCATAACCACTACACCAACACCCGCCCCGAGTAGTAATGCTTTCAATATACTTTAATGTTATATAGGTAGCATACATTGAATTGAAGTAGCTCATTGGAGGAAAGTTTAAAGTGGCTGCTTCTCAAGGCCATCCAAAAGGCAATTTTACTGGCAAATGTTTTAAATGAAAATCAGAGGTGTGTACGTAGCACATACCAAGTTTACAAAACTGATGGTGTTTGAGAAAATCGCGAAAAACTAAAGAAAAAAATCTGGTGTGAAACTATCACACTTATACCGTCGGGAGAAAATCACATAAACTGAAACACCTACAGTAAAGTCGCACGTCCGTTCAACCGATTTTCTTCAAACTGGGAATTATATGGCGAGGTATATAATTCTAATTAATGTTATTCAGTTTACAGAATTGTATAGTACATTAGAGAAAAACATAATCACATCCCTCCCCTAAAAGTTCCCTTAAATGAATTTTCCCGAAGAAATATTATAAATAAAAGTTGTAGCTCTTTGTTGTATGTGTAATTGATATTCAAAGTTTAAGGAAAACTGTTGGAGCCGTTTTTGAAAAAAAATCACCAAAAAAACAAAAAAACATTCAGTAAAGTGGCACTTTATGGTTGATGGATTTTCCCCGAAATCTTCGTGTCTGATCCAGTGTTTATCAACATATTTTTTTATACACTAAGTCACACTAAGTCTTCACGTTAAATATATTAAAAAAGTTCTGTTATTGCCAGACCTTAGATGGCCAAAAAAAATACTGGCTAAAGAAATAATTAAACACAAATTGTATTGGCATGGAGAAACTTTGAATCTGTTTACTGGTTTAGGATTGCAGCTTGATTATATAACTTTAGAGTTAACATTGTAATGACAAACTTAAAATCGAAATTTAGAGAGGAAATGTTTGGGAAGGTGCAATTGTCGACCTACCATTCTTTTTATAGAGAGTTGATTGAATATAAACTTAGGTGATAATCATTACTTGCATGATAGTAATGATCTGACAGTTATGAAAACTATTTTCAAGTTGCGTGGTGTAGGGGTTTTGGTGAAACCCCCACCACTCATCCACTCTAGCGGAGAGAAACAGCCCCTCTCGCACAGAGAGGAGAGGCTCGGCCAGTGTATATATATAAGAGATGGCCAGTCCGAGGATCATTCTGTGGAATTCAGTTTTACACATCATTATCATTCTGTTAATTTACACATCAGTTTAACATCACTCCGTACATATCATTTTAGCCACGTCAGCCTGTCAGTTCAGTTCAGTTCTAAACTCTACAGTGTACAGTCCTTGGCAGTCAGTCATATACATATATATCAAATTATATATCTTAATCTGTCTTAAGGTGTTATTTATCACTCATCATCTTCAACCAACATCTCCTCACAACACCCTTACAGTGGCCAGTTAATTTATCTAAATTATAATGTTACACATAGTGAAGATCGAGGAAAATGCGCTTTATGCAATATGAATGTGATAGACGATATTTGCCATTATCTAGGAGTCGGCCCGGTTCTATCCGATTTCGAATTATATACCTTGGTAAGAAGAATTTCACGCGAAGGGAAGTGATTAATGCATTGAATGGTGAAAAATGGAAAAATTTTAATCTCTATCACCTCCCAGCATATAAATATAGATTATACCTTGTCCAGGAGTTTAATTATTGAGCTCGGTTGATACCATATTTTTTTGCTATGTATTGTAAAATTATTTTTATTCTTGTTTGATTGATTAATTTATATGAAATGAGGAAAAAATAATTGTTATATAAAAAAAGAAAAAAAGTAGTGATTGTAAATGATATCAATACGTTTGAGTTGGTTTGTGTGTAATATCAATTTTCCTTTTTAAGAAAGGAACTCTAGGCGAGGTACATTGATACCAGCCTAAATATGCTTTACAGGTTATTTTCATTTCTTTTTCTAGACACTTCGTGTCTGATGCGATGATAGTAACTAAACAGAATACAACTTTTGAGCTTCCTGCAACTTTTCAGTTTTGAGATATTCTTTTCACACACAAACACATACATACAGACCATTTTCTAGAAACCACTTTTTTGGTCTCAGGGGATCCCAAAACATGTATTTACGATAAAAACTCAATTTAAAAAATCTGGCATGATACTATTTACTAGTAAGAGAAAATAAAATAAAATCAATAATATTGCATTTCGCTGGTGCATTTTATACGAAATTCAGCGGCGGAAACTGTGATGCTATCTGAACGGAATATCATATTAATATCTCATAATTATCAAGATCTAACTGCACCCACTATAAACTTAAGAGAAGTCCATTAAAGACACAACAGATCTATTTGGATCCAAAATTTAAATATTGAATTGCCAATAAAACCACTAAACCCATTCCGTATGTTTTGGCTAGACTGGCCAATCTTGCAAGCTGCACACGTAAATAGGTGCAATTACACGATAGCGTTACCATTTAATTAGAACAAAACATAAAAATGATTATATCATTTAATTGGTTAAGAAAATAATGTCTAAACAGTAATAAAAATTACTGATTACTCACTAAAAAAAAAAAGAAAAAAAAAAGAGTTAATGAACCTCGACCAATAACATAGAAGAATAGAAGAAGAAGTACACATTGCAGTGAAATATTTTAGTTTCTGACATTTATTAGAAGAACTTTCTACGTGGGAAATTGAAATGGTTTTCTAAAGATGATAATAATAATAATAATAATAATAAAGGTAATAGCTTATTTATTTTCTGTATTTATATATTTATTTGTTCTCACGCGTTGGTCTAGTGGCTAGCGCACTCGCCTTTCATGCGAGAATTCAGGGTTCGATTCCCGTGAGGGCAAAGTCGGTATTCACCCAGCATTGTAATTAAAATTGGGAAGCTACTAGTAGCGCCCTAGGTAGCGAAGGCCGGAACTAAACGGCGTGGGAACTGCGGCGTGCTTACCACACGCCCCTCCTATTCATATCGCCGTCTGGCAAGTCTTTACAGTAACAGCTACTAGTAACTTGAACTCACTAAGGGCTCCGAAGCGGTGTTTTCCAACTTGTAACTCACCCAATCTCTTCAGTCTTCTAGTTGTCACCATATATTTTGTCTTTCTTTAATTTAAACGTAGTCCAAATTCTGCTGCTCCTTTTCCTAACTTCATGTAGGCTGACTTCAGTGCTGCTGTATCCCTGGATATTAGTGCCACCTCATCTGTGTTGGCTAGACTACTGAACGTTAAACGTTCCCTCCGGATTTATTGTTATTTTTCTTGCGACCATTTCAAGTACTAAATTGGAATAGTAGTGCAGTAAAAAGTGAATTAAAGTTGTGATTTAGTTGGAAATTTAAGGAAAATTCATAAGTTAATGTGGATAATTAACGAGGAAGATAACAATACATATATTATTAGTATTCCTACAGTTCTTTTATATGGTGCTCGTTTTGATTATACGGATACACACCTCTTCTAATTTAGCGTGAATACATTTATTATAATAACTTCCTTTGCACTATGGACAGACGACTTAGAGTAATGGACAGATTTAGGCTGGCGCACAGACATAGAATGGACAGTCTAAAGGTGGCGGCGGACAAATGGTCAAAACTTTTTAAGTACGAAAGAAATGTTTCTCCGGTTCATGGCGAGGGGAAAATACACATGTGGGTGGTGATTCACATAAGATAATTTTTTTATTTTGTTTTTTTTTTATTTTTTTATTTTTATTGCAGCAATAAAACTTGGAGCTCATTTCAATCATCAAGGCGTTCTTCCACTGATGACATCAATGTGACCGCCGAAGCGCATGGCTGGTAGTAATAAGTAGAGAAGGATAATTACCCAATGGAGAAGTAGTTTTCTATTATTTTCATCACCATATCGCCCGAAACGAATCGTATTTATGTTCTTTTGGCTGGTAGTAGTGAGTGTGAAATAAAGATCGGGATAGAAGAGAGAGAGAGAGAAAGATTACAGTCAGCAAAATGAATAAGGAAGAGTGGAAAAGGGAAAAGAAGTGATAGAAGTGTGGTCCAAAAAGGATGTAAGAAAGGAATCTCTTTCCTTTTTGAAATTTTTTTTTTATTATCTTTCAGATATTTTTAATTTTTATAAAATTAAGACGCCAGTTAGGTTTATAACTTGTAAGAGATTATTTATTAAAATTCTCTAATATCATAAGGATCTTTCTTTATTGCTAGCTGCAATTTTCTTGTCGGTCAGTTGTCAACAGAGGGAAATAGAATAAAGATATTGCAAAAGGGTTGAAATGATTTTTGGGATGAGAAGTAAAGATGATTTTTTACATCAGTTGCCCTAAAATAAACATAGAGATGTGGGGGGAGATCTGATATATCTACCGGTCTGATTACCATATCTCCAACTCCCCCAAGCACATCCCCATGTGAGGGTTACCTTCACAAATATACGGAATGATTTGGAATTAGTGTGGTGAGGGTAAAATTGAAATAGAAATCGAATATAAAAATCAAAACAGACTCATTTTTTTTTTTTTAGGAACTTAACAAACAGACTATAAAAAAAACTTCACTAGAATAAAAAAAAATCTGGTGTGAAAACACTCACATAACTTTTTCTTACTCCTGTTTGTTGTGGTGGTTGGTTACGCAGAGCTGGAAAACATCAGAGACATTTTCCGTGGTAGCCTGCTTCATTTTGTGGTCATCGACCGGTTTCGGGCGTTCGCCCATCTTCAGGATGCGCTTTTTAGACAGTGTGACAACACAGACTCGCACAGAGCAAACTTAGTTTCACACTAACTGAGACGTATTTTTAAAAAACTAAACTCTTAAACTAGGTCAAGTGATGTGGCCAGATGGGTGGGAAAACACTGTTTGGGTTGTTGAAGGGCAAATTTTTCTTACAGTGCACACAACACCTGGGGGTCTAATCTTTAAACTCTGTTGTTGAAGAGAGATTTACTTACAATTAACTAACCAAAACAGAATATAAAAAAAAATCTGGTGTGAAACACTCACACAACTTTCTCTTACTCCAGTTCTCAAAATGATAATTGACAAATTTTATAGTTTGTGTACCAAATTTAATAAAATTCGTCGAAAACTGAAAAAACTGTTCAGTAAAAGCGCACTTCCGGTTTACTAATTTTCTTGAAACTCGGAATTTCAGCCATCCATTTATTTCTAACTAATTATGTTTGATGATAGAATTGTATAATCAACTAGGATAGCACTTTAGATGAAAATCTAACCCTACCCCTCCCCTAAAAGTGCCCTTAAAAGAATTTATCCCAGAGACATGTTTTAGTAAAAGTTGTAGATCTTTTTATATTCAACGTTTCATACAATCGTCGGAGCCATTTTTGAGAAAATTGCAAGAAAGTAAAAAATCTAACTAGTAAAGTGGTACTTCCGGTTGAGGAATTTTGACAGATAACGTAGTGTCAGATCCCATGGTGATGCCTAAATGGAATATCAAGTTTTAACTTTCTACGGTTTTTCGTTTTTGAGCTATCCTGTTCACATACATACTACATACATACATACACACACACACATACGGACACACACACCACACACCGACCATTTGCTAAAAACCACTTTTTTTGGACTCAGGGACCTCAAAACGGATATTTCCGGTGAAAACTCGGTATCGAAAATTTGACAGGATTACAATACTTCCTCTTACTAGGAGTAAGAGAAAGTAATACGCAAAATAAATTTAAATAAAATTAAATAACGATTAAACTAACATTTTTTTTTTTAATTTTTTTTTAATATATACCTAAAATATTAATATATAATATATACCTAAAAAATATTAATATATACCTAAAATAATTTTTTTTTATATAAACCTAAAACTAAAGTCTGTTTAAGAACTATTTGTTGGTGTGTAATGTTTGCACTGGTAATTGTGTTTCTGTTGCTATTGTGGGAAGAGTGTTTTGAATAAAGGTTCACTGGCAAATTTTGTCTGTTCATTTATTAAGTTTTGTGTGTTCGATTTCTATTTCACTTTTATCCTCACCATACTAATTCCAAATCATTCCGTATATTTGTGAAGGTAACCCTCTCATGGGGATGCTTGTGGGAGTTGGAGATATGGTAATCAGACCGGTAGATATATCAGATCTCCCCACATCTCTATGTTTATTTTAGGGCAACTGATGTAAAACACACACACACACACACATACACACACACACACAAAACTTAATAAATGAACAGACAAAATTTGCCAGTGAACCATTATTCAAAACACTCTTTCCACTATAGCAACAGAAACACAATTACCAGTGCAAACATTACACACGCAACAAATAGTTCTTAAACAGACTTTAGTTTTAGGTTTAGTTTTAAACCTACTAGGTGTATATAAATTTACTAGTTTATAAGTTACTAGTTTATTTAAATTTACTAGTTTAGATATATATATATTAAAAAAAAAAAAAAAATAGTTTAATCGTTATTTAATTTAATTTAAATTTATCTTGTGTATTTTTTATATTCTGTTTTGGTTAGTTAATTGTAAGTAAATCTCCCTCCAATAACAGAGTTTAAAGATTAGACCCCCACGTGCTGTGTCCATAGTAAGAAAAATTTGCTCTTTAACAACCCAAACACGTGTTTTCCCACCCATCTGGCCACATCCCTTGACCTAGTTTAAGAGTTTAGTTTTTTAAAATACGGTCTCAGTTAGTGTGAAACTAAGTTTGCTCTGTGCGAGTCTGTGTTGTCACACTGTCTAAAAAGCGCATCCTGAAGATGGGCGAACGCCCGAAACCGGTCGATGACCACAAAATGAAGCAGGCTACCACGGAAATGTCTCTGATGCTCTGATTCTCTTACTCCAGTTCTCAAAATTATAATTGACAAATATTATAGTTTGTGTACCAAATATAACGAAATTCCTCGAAAACTGAAAAAAACTGTTCAGTAAAAGCGCACTTCCGGCTTACTAATTTTCTTAAAACTTGGAATTTTGGCCATCTATTTATTTCTAATTATTATTGTTTGGATGATAGAATTGTATAATCAACTATTATACCACTTTAGAGGAAGCTGTAACCCTACCCGTCCCCTCAAAGTGCCCTTAAATGAATTTTTTCAGAGAAATGTTTTAAATAAAAGATGTAGATTTTTGCATGCTTAGTTTATATACGAATTTTCAAGAAAATTGTCGCAGCGATTTTTGAGAAAATCGCGAAAAAATGAAAAAAAAATCATGAAGTAAAGTGTTAAAATAAACGCACTTCCTATTATCCGATTTTTTCAAACTCGGAATTTCAACAACATATTTAATTCTAATTAACATTATTTAGGTGGCAGAATTGTCTAATAAACTGAAATGGTAGTTAAGATGAAAACCTAATCCTACCCCTCTCTCCCTGAAATGAATTTTCCCGGAGAAACGTTTCAAATATAAGTTGTAGCTCTTTGTATGTGTAGTTGATATACCTAGTTTAAAGAAAATCGTCGGAACTATTTTTGAGAAAATCGCAATAACTTAACAACAACAAAAATTAGTCAAGTGGTACTTCCGGTTGAGGAATTTTGACAGATAACGCACCGTTAGTTCCCATGGTGATACCTAAACGTAATATCAAGTTTCAACACACGCATACACAGACTATTTGCTAAAAACCAACTTTTTGGACTCAGGGAACCTCAAAACGGATATTTCCGGTGAATACTCGATATCGAAAATTTGACACGATTACAATACCTCCTACGTCTTACTAGGAGTAAGAGAAAGTAAAAAAACTAAATCATGCGACTTATAAAAAAAATTAGCAAAGAGAAAATGCTGTTTAATTATTCCAATAAATATAGTAGCAAATATACTGTACTTATTTAGTATAATTAACGTGTCTTCATAAATAGTTTAGGTAGACAAGAATATAAAACACAGTAAGTGATGGCTATGATTTACATACTTACATAATACATTGTTGATAGAAAAGATGTTACACATACTTGACTAAAGACTAAACAATGAAAACCACTCTCCATTTAAATCAACGTCTTTGATATGGAGAAACGAGACATATCTCAGACAGACTGTACAAAAAAATAAAATAAAATAAATATATAAGAAAACAAATAACTGAAGAAGTTTTCCAACCTTAAGTTTTTTAACGTGCTCTTTTATTTGATGCGCTAATCAATGTTGCGGCTTTTCTTTAACGTCATGTAATACCATCATCTATATATATATATATAAAATAATCATTATAAAAGTAAGTCACGAAATCACTCACGCAATTCTCATTGTTTATAAGGTAACTAGGGAAGTTAATTTTATTATTATTATTATTATTAGATTAATAATATTGTTATTATATTCATATTTATAGGCAATATAAGAAAGCGGGCTCTTTTATTGTAAAGCAAAACAGCAAAATATTATTCATGTTTACAATAAACGCGTAAATAATCAATTTGCAAAGAAGAAGTTAGTTTGCGAAGTAGGATTAACCAAAGAAATCTCTGAAGATATGGAGATAGAATGGGTCTTACTCATTGCGTATTTGTTTGGGCATGGAGAAAACTATTAACAAGCCTACTTTTGTTATCCAAACTGTCATAAGTATATCATCTTTCAACAGTGGGATTTCAGAAATTAAAATGGAGACTAAACAAACACATATATTTAGAAAAATTCATTTTTTATTTGAAATAGAATGATATTTTTGAGAGGTTAGGAGACAACAGTAAATTTAAGTTTACTAAATTGCCATGTAAGTATTATGTTTCGGTACTACCATCTGGTCTCCTACTAAGGGGAATTAAAAGGGAAAAGATTAGAGCAATGGACTTTTACGCGAAGATTCTGGGTTTGAGCCTTGGATTTTCTCTTCCTAGAAACCTCTCTACTCAGCTCACTGTAGCCTAATTCATTGACATAATTTAATATATTAATCTAGTTTTCTATAAATATTTTGCGCCCAAATCACTAGCTATTAAATTAAGCACCCTTCTCCCAGGTATTTGTAAAACGATTAAAATACAAAGTATAAATATAATGCTAGTTTTTTGGATCCTAAATTTGTGGTGTAAAATGGCCCCTAGACGATCAATATTCACGTCAATAGATTTCATAATATTTTGCACAATAATATTGTTGGCCAACCCACACGGGGCAATATTATTGCACAATAAATTAATTCACGGCTGACACTTCTGGAAGTTAGTGCGCAACGAATTAAATTTTTTAACTAATTGTGACTTATCAGCATCCGGATAGTATTCTTCTATAATCAGAAAGTAACTGTTCGTACTGTTCATTTTTCTTATTTTTATTCTGTTGCGGTAATCTTTACTCTTGATATTCCACAAAGCGGGTAAGCTCCGATACATCTCGATGCATTCTAAAATGAATTTTCTTTCTTCATTTTTTTCCCTTTGTAGCCATCTTTTATAGATAAGTCAATGTTGACTCCCCAACATTGTCACGACAAGACTGAACCAGATTGCGCAATACTGCCCACAGACGATGCAATAGGTATTTACTAGATTGCACAATAAAAATCAAACTCTGTTTGATTGACTCAATATATTGCGCAATCTTTGAATCTACTGACAGTCAATATTATTGTGCAATATCAATTCTTGTGCAATATATTGACGTGAATATTGATCGTCTAGGGGCCACTTAAGAATGTTCTTTAAGTCTGTTTTAAGTTGTCTCCCTAAGACGACGACCTCTTTAAAAAAAATGTTCTAAATATTGGCGATATGTTCTAATTTAATTCTTGCTTCAATAATTCTAACACTTCTGGTGTGCTGGCCATTCGATCTCGGTAATAGGAATATATATCTGATGATGTATTGTTTGTGATCACGGACCCATATGATTGGCGACAACATTTACGCTTCAAAAAAAAAAAAAAAAAAAATATGGTCACGGAAAAATGGAGCCGGGCTATTGGATTACCGAAATTGACGACTTCTGATGTCAGCCTTGGAATTTATGCACTGCATGCTTGTGGGTTCGAACTAATTAAAAATCAAATTATCATTTTTCCAGAGCACTTTGAAATTTTCATTTGAGAAATGTAAGTCTAAAAGATATTATGCTTTGAAAATTATTATTCCTAAACCATCTGTTAGATAAAATTTTGGTGTCATATTCTAAATAAAGTATTATGATTTAAAATTGACTTAAATAATAAAAATAAAAAGAAAAATATATATTATAAATGTTGATATTGCAATATCCTTTTTTTATTTTTACTTTTTTTTGTAACTTTGACTTTGAAAAAATGCCGCCTTTAGCAGGTAGAAGCGGCTCAAAGTCTTGACTGCTGATTGCTGTCTAGGTAGACAGCTTGCCGCCTCAAGTCCCGGCGAAGTCATAGACGATCTTTATGCCACTGCTGCTTACAAAATGAGAAAAATATAAAAAGAGAGAGAAAAAAAAAAAGAAATTCTGGAATCTAAAAAGAAGAAAAAAAATCTTCAGTGTTACAACACTTCCCATGTGTCCAGGTATAATTGAATCCCAGGCTAGTTTCTTTTAACTCCAGCAACATGTTTACAAATGCGAACACATAAATCTTGATGCTCTCCCACATAGATCTGCCTAACTGACACTAATATGTAAACGTTTCGTGATAATCTATAATGCCATACATACATATGTTTTTCTTAACAAGTAATAATCCCACTAAATCTTCTCGTTAAATTCCGTATATATATATATATTTTTTTCCTCCCCGTATAATAAACAGATTTGAATTAATAGGTTTTAAATATTGAACAACAATGATGAGCTTTCAAGGGAAAATTTAGCGTTATTTTCTGTAAGAATAAATGGAAATTTAAACAGAAAATAATCTTGATTCATATTTTTTTAAAAAAAAAAAGAATAACGATTAATTAATATTGTATACCCCTTGTTGGCGGAAGTCCTGACTGAATATAAAAACGTAGGAGGATTAAATGGGTCTATTCGTCGATAAATTTCTCAGCCACAAAATGATGAGACATTTATTACTTTCTTTTATTCCTAGTAAGAGGAAGTATTGTAATCGTGTCAAATTTTCAACATCGAGTTTTCACCGGAAGTATCCATTTTGAGGTCACCTGAATCCAAAAAAGTGGTTTTCAGCAAATAGTCTGTGTGTGTGTGTGTGTAAACAGTAGAGCTCAAAAATGAAAAATCGCAAAAAGTTCAAACTTGATATTCCGTTTTGGGTATCACAATGGGATCTGTCAAAATTCCTCAACCGGAAATACCCACTTTACTGAATGATTTCTTCACTTTTTTTTTTTTTGCAATTTTTTTCAAAAATAGCCTCCAACGATTTTCTTTAAACTTGGCACATCAACTACACTTACAAAGATCTACAATTTTTATTTTTAACATTTCTCCGAGAAAATTTATTTAAGGGCACTTTTGTGGAAGGGGTGGGGTTAGATTTATCTCTAAAGTGCTATTTCAGTTTATTACACAATTCTATCATCTAAATAATATTACTTAGAATTAAACAGGGTTTGAAATCGATAATTATTTTTTCCAACAAATCATCAAATAATAATTATTTTTGATCAATAAATTTAAAAAATCATGCCTGATTTATTAATAAAAATAAAATCAATTTTTGAGTTTTTTTTTTATTCCATTAAAAATAACGATCATTCTCTGAGCGATACTTTCTTCAATTAAAAATAATGATTAATTCTTGATCGAAAAAATTTCACTCAAAAAATAAAAATCAGACAAATTAAAATAAAATATGCTTGTTTCTCACTATTTGCTATGTTGTTCACGAAAATGTAAATAATGGAATATTCTTAGTGAATATTCTTTGATTGTGCATGCCGTTCCTGCAACACAGGTTACTGTTGAAAGAGCCTTTTCAGCTCTGAAGTAAATCCTTAGTGATTTGCGCTCCAGGCTGACAGCAGATCACATGCAAAAGATACTAATTTTGAAGCTAAACTCTTCCTGTTCAAAGTAGTGTGCATCAACATTTATTTTTGATTGAGGTTTTTATCAGAAGCAATTTTTTTTTTATAATAAAAGCTAAAAAGGTTTCATTTTTATTTACTATTATTAGATATTTTAATTCTTTCTGTTTTTTTTTGTTTCTTTACATTGTATATTTCCAAAATAAATTATTTTTCTATAAGCAGTCGTTATGATTCCAAGATTTCTAATGAAAAAAAAAGTAAATTTTGTCAACCAAAATTTCTATTTCTGATTTTAAAAAGTATTGCTCACAAATGATCATTATTATTGAACGAAAAGATTTTGCTCAGAAACATTGATCAAGTTATGATTTTTTAAGCTGTTGATCACAAATAAAAATCACTCTTGATAAAAATCATATAGAAACATTGATCAAGTTATGATTTTTTAAGCTGTTGATCACAAATAAAAATCACTCTTGATAAAAATCATAAAATGATTTTTAAAATTGCCAGATAAAAATTTTGATCAGATTTGATATTTATGTGTTTATTTTTAATTATCGATTTCAAACCCTGGAATTAAACGTACGTTTCTAGGATAACGGGTTAAACATTTCTCCGGGTAAACTCATTTAATACGCGGGTTTTCGGAAGAGGGGTAGGGTTTATTTTTGCCTCTAAAGCCCTATCTTAGTTGATTATACAATTCTACCATCTAGACAAAATTAATTAGAAATAAATAGCTTGCCAAAATTCCGAGTTTTAGGAAAATTAGTAAACAACCGGAAGTGTATTTTTACTGTACAGTTTTTCAGTTTTTTCCATATGTGATTTTCTCCATAGAAACACCGACAAATTTTATTATATTTGATTTACTAACTATAAAGTAATCGTAAAATTTTGCTTGGAGTAGGAGAAAGTTGTATGAGTGTTTCACACCAGATTTTCTTTTTCTATATAAAAACCCAATAACTGTGTACTTTGTACTAGCTTTAGTATATATTTATGTTTATAACTAATATAAATGTTATTTACAATACTTTAATCACAAAAACTTCTAATTTTCTTGAAAATAAAAATTGAAAACTGTAGAAATTCAATGATTGGTCTAGGGACCAAACATTCGAAAGTAATGATTCTTTTTTTTTTTTTTAATTCCACATTATTTTTAATTTTATCCTTAAATGACTTTATTTGTTTAAGTTTGTTCTTATGAGGATGCCGTCAGAACGGAGGAAGGACATAGATTACGATATTAAGGCTTGTTTAGGTCTATCTTGTTCTTATTACAAGATGACTTAGTACCAATTCGGGGAGCACTCATCCATGGCTCTGAAAATTGTTCAAAGATTAATCAGGTATCATCGTGTAAGTAGGTTGGTTAGCTTTCGCCAGTTGACATCTCCATTTCCGTTGGATGAATCACGATTTGGTCTATATTCTTCAGACGGTCGATATTCATATTGATATAATGTGAGACAAAGAGAGTATAGAAAGATAAAATATTTTTGGTTGGGTTGTCATCAGCTGACCTTAAAAATTGAATTTCCGTATTGAAAATCTGATAATACATAAAAAGAGGAAATAGGAACTGGGAATAGTTTATTAAGACCTGAACTGATCGCAATAGTCTAATAATATACTTTATTTTGTTATAAATAAGAAGTTATATTACTCATTACACCTTTATACTACTTAAACACCTTTTTTTGTCACAGTATATTTCATTCAATCTGTATTTTTACTTTCTCTTGCTCCTAGTAAGAGGAAGTATTGTAATCGTGTCAAATTTTCGATATCGAGTTTTTCCGTGTGTGTGTGTGTGTGTGTGTGTGTGTGTGTGTGTGTTTATGTGAACAGCATAGCTCAAAAACGAAAAACCGTAGAAAGTTAAAACTTCACATTCCGTTTAGGAATCACCATGGGATCTGACAGTACGTTATCTGTCAAAATTCCTCTACCGGAAGTACCACTTTACTAGTTGTTTTTTCATTCTTTTACGATTTTCTCATAAATGGCTCCAACGATTTTCTTCAAACTTGATATATCAACTGCACATACAAAGAGCTACAACTTTTATTTGTAACATTTCTTTGGGAAAATTCATTTAAGGGCAGTTATGGGGGAGAGATGGGGTTAGGTTTTCATCTTAACTGCTATTTCAGTTTATTAGACAATTCTGTCATCTAAGTAATATTAATTAGAATCAAATATGTTGTTGAAATTCCGAGATTGAAAAAATCGGATTACCGGAAGTGCGTTTGTTTTAATACTTTAACTAAATGATTTTTTTCATTTTTTCGCGATTTTCCCAAAAATGGCTCGACGATATTCTTGAAAATCTATACTAAACATACTCCTAATATAATGGAGTTGATGAGGAGAGAAATTGGGATTGATTAATTAGACGAGATATGAAGACACTGTTATAATATACCTATAAGCTTACACAAACTGCACTGGACTTGTAATGATTCTATAGAATAAAGGGTTAGAGTAGAGTTATGACACGATGTGATATATGTGGTTGAACCTCATAGATAGATTTCTAGATCTCTCACTGGCTTATATACCTCCCCACTCTAGCCTGCTTAAGTCTGAGAGTACCAGAGAGAGTCTGTTTTCTCTCGGTCGGGCTTGTGTTCTCTCTCTTGCCGTACAAACAGTGTCTTCATATCTCGTCTAATTAATCAATCTCCATTTCTCTCCTCATCAACTCCATTATAGAATTAAATTAAATAAGTCAGAATAATTAGTTGTATCCTATTCAGACATACCAAATCTGATGTTGGACTCAGAACAAATAATAAAGGGATGTCCCAGGGTCAAATACCTTGGATCTATTCTAAATAAGGATGGAACTTGTTATGAGAAGGTTAAGGAGGAAGTAGGAAAGGGGAGAGCAGTGACACGGATGCTGCATTCCGTATTATTAGAACCGCGACGTGAGTATTCCTACTAAGCACAATATATATGCCTCCTTCTGTATGGTTCGGAGGCTTGGACTCTTATCAGCGAGGTTACGCAGAACCCTAAATGCTTTGGAAATAGGGTTTTGGAGGAGGTGCTTAAGAAAAACTATTCTCGATCGAACACCAAACACCACCATCAGAGAGATAGTCGCAGCAAAAAAAGATAATCCTCGAAAAAATTGATGAGAGAAGATTGCTGTGGTTTGGACATGTCTTGAGAATGGCAGATTCGCGCCTTTCTAAACAAGTATTTTGGTGGCAATCTTCCGGTAGACAGAGGAGAGGGATGCCAAGAGATAGCTGAGCCAGCCATTAATGGAAGATACGGAATATGCAATTTGGCACCAACTCTGTTCAATATTAGAAAGTTACATTTAGGGTACCACGTAACCTCGCTGTTAGAGTCCAAGCCTCCGAACCATACAGAAGTACGCTTTCTACTAAGGAGGGATATATATTGTGCTTAGTGGGAATGCACACGTCGCGGTTCCATAATACGGAATGCAGCATCCGCGTCACTGCTCTCCCCTGTCCTACTTTCTCCTTAACGTCCTCATAACAAGTTCCATCCTTGTTTACAATACTATATTACAATATTGCAATACTTATATTACATACTAGCAATACTTATATTACATACTTGCAATTCACTTGCCTATTTAATAGAGCTATATCAACGTGCGAGCCGCACAGGAGTGCGAAGTAATGTCTGCGAGAGGTTTATGCGAAGATGATACCTTGGACTGGGAAAAATGGTTACTTGGGGCAAGGAACCCTAAATAAGGAGACATCCTTAAGAAGAAGAACTTTTATTTGTAACATTTTCTGGAATAATTCAAACAATATTTGCTGGAAACATTTTATTTGTAAAACTGGTTTTTACGTTTTTTTCTGAGGAATCCTGAATCGTTAAAATTTAAATGTGTTTGTACAATAATGCTGCGTACTGTTCTACAACTGTAACTGCATTGAAATGACTACCTGAGTCCAAAGATACCTGCCAGCATATAACCTCACCCTTTAGAGGTTAGAAAGGAAATTTGACGAAGTTTTCTAGAAAAGTTGGCAATTATATAATTATTGTATAAAGAGAAAGTTGTGTGAGTGTTTTACAACTGTTTTTTTTTTTTAACTTATTTTGTTTGATCAAGTTTCTGCTTTTTCCATTTTTCTTTTTTAAGTTATGCTGACCAAATATCCGCTAATTTCAAAACAAAAACCTTTTTCCCATTCAAAACATTTGTTTTTAGAGAAAACTCAATATGGAAAATTTGCCACGTTTGCCATACTTTCTCTTATACTTAGGAGGAGTAAGAAAATGCACATTATAATACGAAACATACTGTTGCTCTCCTGATATTGACACCAATTCAATATTGATATCTCATGACAATTTACTCTTGTGATGCTATCTATCTGAAACTATTAGCACTAATATAGCAACACATGAAATATAGCCCCTGATAATAATAAACTCTCCATATTTGTTTATTCGCTCATAATAAAAATTTACTATTTAACATCATTATACCTATTCACGTATACGAATTGTGTATATTATCACAAATATGTGAATATCAAACAAATAGCTATTATAATTTAATTGATATATTGTTTATTTTTATTGCTGATTATTCTTCTGGTATGACAATAAAAAAACTGGTTATGATAAGAAATTGCAATATAGAAAATTCTAGTTATTTAAGAAAGTAAAGGGAAAAAATCCAATTCAACTTCTTACCTATTGGTTTTGTGCAAAAAGGCTTAATTCCACTTTTTATCTCAGCGATAAGATATTTCCGTAATTTTTTGTACAGTTAAGAGTCTCCCCTATCTAATCAAACGTAATAATACAAAAAAAAATCAAAAAAATCACAATTTTAGTAAATATTAATTCTAAACTGATGAAAGATAAAAAGACAGACTCTAACATAGCTTATCACATCTATTGAATATTTCTTGTACAGCTTGGAGCAATAGACTCTTTTATGTATGTAAGTTACAATTTTTAATAGAGTTGCCGTATAATGTATTGGTAACCTTATGCTAAGTATCCACTTGAGACAAAGTATAGAGAAAAAGTCTCGAGATCAGTCTCAGGGTGTTGTCAATTTGAGATCACTTTCGTTCGCGAGACTGCCACTGCAGCAGTCTCGAGACCCAGGAACATTTTGTGCCCACTTGAGATTCAACTTTGCAAGTTTCTTTATTTTTATCTTTTCTTTCCTAATAGATTCACGTCAGACCCTAGCTTTTATAATATTGCGAAAAAGCAGAAATTAGAAAGAGTAGTTTTTACTTTCTCTTACTCCTAGTAAGAGAAAGTATTGTAATCGTGTCAAATTTTCTATATCGAGTTTTCACCGGAAATATATCCGTTTTGAAGTCCCCTGAATCCAAAAAAAAGTGGTTTTTAGTAAATGTAGTTGAAACTTGATAGTCTGTTTAGATATCACCATGGGATCTGACATTACGTTATCTCTCAAAATCCTCACCCGGAATTTAGTTTACTAGTTGTTTTTTTTTCCAACTTTTTTGCGATTTTCTCAAAAATAGCTCCGACAATTAATTTTCTTCAAACGTGCTATATCAACTACACATACAACGAGCTACAACTTTTATTTGAAACATTTCTCCGGGAAAATTCATTTAAGGGCACTTTTGTGAGAGGGTGGTTATGTTTTTCTCTGAAGTGCTATCATAGTTGATTATACAATTCCACCAACTAAACAAAATTAATTAGAAATAAATAGATGGCCAAAATACCGAGTTTCAAGAAAATTAGTAAACTGGAAGTGCGCTTTTATTGAACATTTTTTTCGACGAACTCCAACGATTTCATTAAAAAAATTTGGTACACAAACTCTACAGTCAAGATCAAAACAAAATAAACATCGAAATTCATAATGGGCGTTTTTATTTTTTAATATACACGTATGTAGTGGAAGTACCAATTGGGAAAAATAAATTTGGAAAAATAGTTTAGTGAATTTTGACAATATTTTAAGTGAAATAATTTCGGTCGATAAATAGTGAATTTACCTTCATAGATTGTGTAGTTTAAAGTCAGGTACTTAAATTAAGGTCAGTGCTATTGAAGAGACAAAAAGGACAGTGCCACTTGGCCAACTGTTTTGTACCCCCGCTAGAGCATAGCATTCTTTAAACAGTCTGAATTTAGACATTGAACCAGAACTCTTGCCTCAGAAGTCGCTCTCTTAGCATATCATCATTTCATCTAGCTAAATAATTGATTTAATAAGCATATTGTTGTGATATTGAAAAGTATTTAAATTTCTTTAAAGATTATATATATTTAATTTAATCTAGCAGTGTTTTCTTATTTATTCTCTTCTGTTTAAATATACAAAAAAACCCTTTGCAAAAACCGCTTACGCCACAAGCTACTACACAAACATCACATCATACCAACTACATTTCATTGGAGGCAGCGTTAGGATATTATCAACCACAATCCTGGTACGAACAAGTACGTACAATTTTCATTTAATTAATTAGAAAAAAGATATCCATCAGATAATTTTATTGCTTTTTTTTACAATTATTTTCTCAGCGGAAATATCTTATTTTCCATAATTGAATTTTTAAATTTTTGCATGTACCACTGCATCCATATCCTTTGTGAATTTTGAATTTATGAGTGTTCTTAATAGATAGCAAATTGTAAAGATATTACGCGATAGTAACCTTTCTTTTGGCGGTAATTTAATCCAGCTGCTTAGACGTCTTGAAAAATATAATCTTTCCCCAAGTAATTCATTAATTTCAAAAATGTACAAGGTTAATGGGCAAGATATGGGCATCGACGCCGCTGTTGAATACTTACTTGCACAGCAGGAATTAGCCAATCCTACCCTTAGCAATCAACCTGCTAGCCCCTTGAGAAATTTACAATTAATTAATAGTTTGTCGCCACCTTCGATGGTGAAAATTAAGCCAGTGTTTCAGACTTCCTAGACCAAATTAGTCATTACGCTAGCCTTTCTGGCTGGGATGACGTAGCAAAATCCTAGCACTTATGCTCTCAGGTTCAGCAAAACTAGTTTATGATACGCTGAAAGCCGAATTAGGACGCCCACGGTCAATTATAACGTATCCTCTAATTACTGAAAGACTTCTAGCTAGATTTAGAAAGGAAAAAACCCCGCTAGTCCTCTGCAACAGATGACTAATATTCAGTCTATTCTCACAGAGTCACCAGAAAACACTGCTACATTAAATTAAATATATTATCTTTAAAGAAATTTAAATACTTTTCAATATCACAACAATATGCTTATTAAATCAATTATTTAGCTAGATTAAATGTTAAACTCTTATAATTGGCACTGATGCTAAGAGAGCGACTTCTGAGACAAGTGTTCTGGTTCAATGTCTAAATTCAAACGGTTTAAAGAATGCTCTGCTCTGGCGCGAGATTTTTCTCCTACAAAACAGTTGGCCAAGTGGCATTATCTTACCCTAACGAAGTTTTGTTTCTTTTGTCTCTTCAATAGCACTTACCTTAATTTAATTAAGCACCTGACTCTAAAATACACTATTTTTGAAGGTAAATTCACATCTATTTTCCAAATTTATTTTTCCCAATTGCTACTTCCTCTAAACCTGTATTTGGCAAAATTTGGAATTAACTGAACATGATCGCTTGAAATGGTTTTGTTTTTGACGCGGGGGGCCAATGCACTGCGACAAAAAAAAAAAAAAAAAAATCAAGCAATTATGTTCAGTTAATTCCAAATTTTGCCAAATTAACTTTATGTATCTCTCAAATACTCTGCGCCTTTTCATGTCCCATTTATATGCGTGCCTATTGGAAGGTTAAAAAAAAAATGAACCAAAATACAAATATAAATGAAATAAAAATACAGAATTCCGAAATAAAAATGAAAAAAAATACACACATGAATGAAATCTAGTCTCCGAGAGCTGAGAAAAATCTTCTAACACTGACAGAATTCTGGAGACTGAGTCACAAGAGCAGGAATGAACATGTCCACTTGAGACAGTTACGCTCTTGGAGACCTGCGTGGGCTTGTCTCCGAGGCTGCTTTCAGGCCCCTATCCATTTGTGACAATAGTATCGAGACTATTTTTGTCTCAAGTGGACACTTAGCATTATAGATAGCTATATTATAGTTGACTTAGAGTTTTGGTTTCTATTTTAAATAGTTTAAGTATTTTTTTTAATTTTGCCCTAATTTTTTAATTAATTAACAATTTTATTATTAATTTGGTTTTTATATTAGATTAGAAGTACGTGTTTAAAACAAAATTTCTCTTTTGTTTATTTTTAAGTTACTTCGTAGTTAAACAGAGATTAACCCACTATTCACTAAAGACGCTTTTAGGAGTCAGAGAAAGTTAAATATTTATTTAATCATTCATACATTATTCTTACCGTAGAAGAGAATTATTTCGAAAAGAATGAGAAAGGAAAATATTTAAATGAAATGAAAGTTTTTCTCTTTTCTTGGCATAGGTTTTCACCACCATACAACCAGCAGATGCAGGAAGTCTATTCTCACGAAAACTTTACAATGTCGCATATCACTATAATGTCGACCTTATCAGTACCTATAATTTAGATAAAGACTTCATTTCATGATATCTTATTTGTTAGATTTGTTGATAGATGATAATAATAATAAAAGTTTAATATAAATGTAATTATGTTTACTTTTATTGAATATTTTATTGACCTTTGACTAATGAATTAACTTAATTCTATCCTAGTGACTCACAAAGTACTTTTATAAGTATTTTATTTTTCCGGCAAAGTCGGCTTTAATCAATCAATTACCATAAAAATATAGAGAAAATTAACTATTAAAACAACTGCCCTCATAACACACCTTCCAATAAGATAATAATTACTATCCCAGCGGTGAGTAATAAATATGAACATTAATACATTGCTTTTATGATCGACGCATGAATTCATTAAAAACTATTTATTTATTATTGTTATCCGGTTTGTAATTTATTAATTAAAATTTTGTAATAAACTGAATTTTTTTTATTTTTTTTTTAATGTTTATTTATATTTCTAATTCTGTTTACAATAAGCTGGATTATACCTAGCAGAAAAATATATTTTAGTTTTACCATTTATTGGATGCTGAAATGTATAAATGCATATTCATGCACAATACGCAACAGAAATAATTTTCTTATGCATTTTATATTTTATTTAATTTTTTTTACTTAGAGATTTAAGAAAATTAAATATTAAATAAAAATGAAGAGAAATGATTTTGCAAGTGATCAGAAATTCCCTTATTTTGCGTATACTTTACAGATTCCGTTTAAGTGGTAAATATATAACCCGTCGACGGCTGGCCAGGGAGGGCTCGTCATTACCATTTTCTGGTCCTGAACCAGCCCTGGCCGTTACAAAGACGTTTCGCGACAAAACAGATTAGACTTTTGGAGACGAGAGCTTTGGAGAAACGCTGGGGGGACACGCAGGGGTGCCTCCAAGCTAAAAGATTTATTAAGGCATGCAAGCAGGGAATCTCGGAGTATCTCCTGTCTCTTAGTAGGACGGGTTTGAGGACCTTGGTAGGAATAGTGACTGGGCACACTTGGGTGCACAGTCACTTGTTCAACATAGGGAAGACGCGGAGTCCCATTTGTCACAATTGTGATGACGGAGTTAGGGAAACGGTGTATCACTACTTATGTTAGTGTCCCCGTTTTGCTGGAACTAGGTTTCGTATATTTGGGAGGACCCCACTCTCGCAGGATTGCCTGGGCGAGTTGGAGTTTGGGGGTATCTTGAGATATTGTAGATTAACCGGCAAGTTACCGGGGGAGATTAATTAAGGGGTTACGGGGGGTATCGGGGGGATAAGAGCAACATAGGCTTAGGTCCCGCGCCTTTCGGGCAACCGTTCTGATAATAATAATATAACCCGTCATGGGTCCTTGTGGTAGATGATTGTTTCAGTCCTGTCTGGAATACTTTTTTGGTAGACTAGTATCCTATTTATTTACAAATTGAGTCAAAATGAGGTTTTGAGCTACACAAAGCAGCTAAAAATATAATGGAGTCAATAGCTTTAATACCAGCCGTAGCAAACGCCACCATCGAGCCTCCACGCTGACAAGATAATGATTTCTACTGTCACGCCCACTACAATGTACAGCAGTATCTTCTACCAATAAGCTGTCTTTAGCTTTCACCAAGAACTAGGAGAAACTGAGATAAAAAGTCGAAAATTTGAGAGCTGAGTCACCTAGTCAACTTTGAAGATTATACTCAGTAACCAATTAAACTTTAATGGGTGACTTCATTCGTGAGATCAACTTTGACCAGTTAGCTTTGTCAACGTCAACAGGGGCGGCTTAACCAATAGTGCAGGGTGTGCAATGCACACGGGCGCCGCGGCGCTCCCTGAGACAGCTAAGAGCATCGTCTTGGACCATCATGGTGCAACAATGATATGACAGAAGCGGCCAGCCAGCGCGGTGGCGGCAGTTATCAAACGCGAGCGCCCTATGGGCGGCTTCCTTTTCGAACATTTTGTTTCAACTCGAAATAAACCTTATTTCACGTATTTAAAGTTTAGAAGCGGCCAGACAGCGCGGCGCCGGTCGTGCGGCGGTGTCAAACGCGAGCGGCTCCTTTTTCGACCATTTTGTTCAACTTAAAATCAACCTTATTTCACGTAATTAAAGTTGCGCCTTGTGTTGTACGTTCCATGGGCAGCGAAACAGAAATTCGATACATTTCGCTTCTATTTCGCTGTCCATAAAACTTAAAACACAAGACGAAACATGAACTATCGCGGTTCGCCGCTTAGTTTCGCAACAGAGATGTGCTACAGGCATAAAAACAATGAGTGTTATTCTGCCGTCATAAGAAGAAAGGCCGTAACTAATACCATACTGTAAGCTATACCTACTTATAAAATAGCTTGTTGGAATATGAAAAAACTTTCTTGTTACGACGGCAAAGTTAATAGTTATAGCCGAGGGGGGGGTCAGGCCTAGGGGCGCCAGGGTTTCATTGCACACGGGCGCTACACGAGCTAGAACCGCCCCTGAACGTCAACATCAATCTAGAAAGATTCACCAAGCTATTAGCCAGCCACAAGTTACTAGAACAAGCAAGAGATTTATCTAGCCACAGCACTCTTCAATACTGGCTCACATCAGCCAACGCTAACATACACACCAACAATCATCACTCTTCGCTCCGTCAATCTACCCTCCATAGATTCTTCACTCCTTATTCAGTAAATCGTTGAAATATAATTGTAACTACAGTGTCGTAGGTCGTGTGTTCAACATTTCACCAGCAACCTGCTATTATTTACAACTTATTTCAATTGAAAAATTGGCTTTAAATCAGGAATTTTTAATAAACATAATAGTTACAAAGTAGATGATGGAGAACTATCTTTACACCAAGTTTTATTTTAGATCTAGGTAGCTGAATAAAGTCTATTTTGCAGACCGTATGCAATTTAGAGATGAATGCCAGAATGCACAAAATTAAATTTTTTTTGAAAAACAAAAAAAATGCAATAAGTTTATATTTATATTTGTACATAATATACAATCCCAAAAATAATACGTCTTGTTTCTGCCAGAGAGATTTGCTTTCAGCTGTGAGTGAGAATTATAGTCCGTTATGTTCATCGACTCGACTCAGAAGTTCGCTAAATTTTCGTTTTTATAATATCTTTTGTTAGAAGGAATCTTATTTGGTTTCGGATCCGGGTCTATCCCTACGTTTGTTGGCTATTCATATTCTAGAGATTGAATGATTGATATGAATGACGAATATGAATATGAGGTAGGAGATTGATGTCATGGGAAGTTTGAGTTGATTTATTTATTGTTGATTCCCAAACGGATGTCTGTATAGCGTAAGTCATGGACTCCATCGTCAATTTATTCCCGACTTGTTTTCAGGGGCACAGTCAAGTCCAGTTTATCTTCTAGGGTTATTCGAAAAGTTTCAAATTGGTCAAGGCAAGCAAGCGTCAGAGTAGGTTTGCCTTTAGTGATATAGGATGTGTAAAACACTTGAGTTCCGGGTTGAGACAGTGTCATTGGTGCTAGAAACCCCCTAAAGAGGCTCATTGCAATATGGGGGAAACGTTGATTTTTAGCAAAAACCACTAATGCGCTCTCAACATGGAAACTCATGTCTTTTTCATGAAAATAGCCGCGGAAACGTATGGGATGAGTGTCTAGTATCAGTATTGCCAGACATGGGACTAAAGACACACAAACAGACGGCTGGGACAGATAAAAGGGAGAGAGAGAGGGGCGCCTAATTTGGTAAACCTGTCCATCTCCTCAACCAAAAAATTCCCATATGACTTAGTACCCAGCCTAAAAGTACATCCTTCAAGAAGAAAGCTCTTCCACCCTTCTAAATCATTCTAGTACCAACTGAAATGAAGACAATTAACTCAGCGCTTTTAACGCAACTTGACTGTCCGAGCAGAAATACAAACACACCTTTTAACTTAGTGTTACGGACCCGCTCGTCTAAAAATTTTATTTATTTATTTATTTGCCATCGGGGCCTTGCCCCATACAAAAGAGTCTGGTAATATAGTACAAAAATATACAATAATAATAACAAACTTGAGTGTTACAAAAATGATCTTAATTTAAAGCAAAATAATGTATAAGTGTAAAGATTATAAGTCGAATTTTGCAAAACATCTAAAAAAACGGAACTAAAACTTGACATAGGTAAAAGTACAAGAGCTGGTATAAATTTAGAACGAAAAATGTTGTAAGCAGGACAAATACAATAAAAATGATAAAAATCCTCTTCAATATTTTTACAAAATGGACATAATTTTGATGGATACAAATAGTAAGTGTTACCAGCTTTACCAGAAAATTTAAATACATGCCTGCCTGAAAGTCTTAACTACTTGAAAAATAAAACGTTTTAAGTAATAATTAGTTTTAAAATTGAGACAGGCTTCTCGGACAGAAAATAAATAGTCCCTATATAAAGAATTATATTCGGAATTAGACATCTTTTCAAGATCAGATTTATAGAGGTGTTGCTGGTAAGAAGACAAAACTCGGTTTATAGTGATTTTAAATATTAATGGATCAGAAATGCTCAATATGTTTTCTTCATTTATTTCTTTTAAAAGTAAAACAACTTGACATACCCAGTTATATTTAGAGTTGTGTTTTAAATCAACAGAATAGAAAGACAGTAGTCTTTCGAAACATAGATATGGAAAGCGATTTTCGCTCATTGAAAGCAATCCCAAAACCCAGTTTAAAGTAAGTTTTAGTATAATCAGTTTAACGTGAGGAATGTCGTACTCAACAAGCCTTATCATAAAAGCTGATACAGATTTGTTTAGGTGGAAGCATCTTTTAAAAAACTGTAAGTGGATAGATTCGATTATGTCGGAATATCTGAGCCCCCAAATATGAACTGCATAACACATAGAAGATCCAATGATTGACTCATTTAATTTTTTTTAGCGCCTCTAAGGAGTTCGAATTTGATTTGCTTAGTATATTCAGGAACGTTCCTTGGGCAATATTACCTTTAGAAGTAGCAGCTTTCACGGCACTCGGATACAAATCTGAACTGGCAAACATAACACCTAGATAATTTAATTCCTTTACAGCTTCAATTTTTGTGCTATTAAAATAAATATTCGGATCTTTTTTTGGCCTGCCTTTAAAGAATTTAATGGCTTTTGTCTTATTGCAATTAACCTTTAGTTTGTTCACAGTGCAATATTCGGATAAAATATTTAATTTAGTTATAATGTCGCTAAAAGAATCAGCAAAGATGATCATGTCATGGCGTAAGAGAGAAGAAGAATGTTGCAAGTATTAGTAATTGGGATTCCATGGCTAACCCGTTCATCTAAAATATAACAAAGAATAGCACAAACCACAGCCAGGAAAACAACTCACCAAGCTGGTGTAGTGGAATCGTTTAATGGATGTTCTGATACCACCAGATGTAGTGGAATCGTTTATTGTGATTCCTGAGGTATGTTGTAGATGTCTTGAAGAGGGCGGAAGTTGTTTAGAGATTTTTGGAAGTTAGTGCTCGAATTATTAACACGGAATTAATAAAAATAGACTGTATTTGTACAATAATTTAAACGCGAGTAATGGTAACTATTAACAAGAAATACTTAGAAATAAATAGGAGATAAATAACTAATAATTTAGAATGATTAAAATAAATAACTAAGATGCACAACTAAGGAAATAAGTAAAACTAAAAACTGCATAGGGACGCGAACTGCTGCTCGTGTATAATAATCTTGAAGACGTACTGAAGTATAATCATATAATCATCCCCTCTTCCAATGGGGCGAAGTTTATATATTAGTGTTAGCAACACTCACACCAAGACATCTGTCCTAGTGTGCGACCTTGTGTAACCTTGGTTAGTTTGGTGACCAGCGATTTAGGTCAGTGGCGAGCCTTAGCGGTGCTTGCTTTCATGTAAAGCATCGACCCTTGGTTTTGCTTGTTTGGCCGCGGCCTTGTCTTGAAGACAGCAGCCGGCTAGGCCACTAGTTATAAATTATTCTTTCTTTGTTATGTGTTGTGAAGGTTTGACATTGCTATGACCTTGCCACGTCATTACACTGGTAAGGATCTTCTCTCTCAAAATAGACCGCAGCTCCAGAACTACCACTCTTTTCTGGAACCATCCTTATAACACCGAAGGTAATTATCAGATATCACACCAGACTGATCCAATCTTTACCAATATTCCCTAGAAAGTAATCAATGTGATACTGAAGAATGGTCAGAAGTCTTCAACATTCCATCAAAAGAAGAATCTGTAATAAGCACCTTTAAAAGCATCCACTATTTATGCAACTCTTTATAATATTAAAATAAATTACAGATTGCACCCATCTCGATAATAAAATAAGAAATATGATTGCTCATTTTTACTGAATTCCCTTCAGTTGGAATTATTACAGTCAGATTTTCATCTATATTCATACAGGAATAATAAATTAAATTATTAGTTGCAAATATCATAATTTTTAAATAATAATGATAATAATAAAAGAATGGGGGTCAAAAAAGATGATGTATGATATGAATGAAAAATATTAGAAGAAGAGAGAACCTAAAGCTACGTTGAGGTTTCTACCTTCCGGCCTACAGTCAGATCAAGTCTTCTGATTTCTTAGTTAAAACACCTTTTCATCGCCACAATCTCCCTTGTAATTAGCAACAGCCGTGTCACTAAACAGATTTACGTGGATTCTTATCTAATATTTTTATTATGATACATGGCATTTCAATGGTGTGTTGATGGGAGGATGGTTGTGGAAGAGAGGTCATATGAAATTAAAGATTCTCTTAACACCTCGTCCTTTTTTTATTCTCTAGTTCCATTCAATATTTATAATCTCCCCTTCTTTCTTCTCATTCATAAGATTTTTATCAATATATTCTTTATTCTTTTTTCTACACCTTACCTTTTATGAAATGAATAATAATAATAATAATAGTGTTTGGACTTAAACAAAAAAAAAAAAAAAAAACACCCAGATATAATCCACCTGAGGCAATAACTACTGTTTTACATGCAACTAAATTTTGCATATACAATCTAAAACTTTCGCATGTTTATTTTCTTTTGCATGTATCTTACTTATTTCCTTTTATTTGTTAGTTCAAAAATTCACCATTAACAAAATTACATAGTTCTTGAAGTCACAGTTACTGAAAGATTCATTTTTTTTACTTACTCTTTTTATTGCGTTTAGAGGAAGTATAGTAATCGAATTAAATTTTCGATGTCGAACATTGATCGGATATACACGAAGAAGTAATTTTTAGGAATTGAAGTATGTGTTTCCTACCCCCCCCAAACGGAAAATTGCAGTAAGTTTGTACTCTGGATATTTCGTTTATCCTCCAATTGTGAACCTGAGAATAAGCTTTTCGTAAAAATTGATCCTTGGTCAACCGGAAGTGTCACTTTTCTGAATCGACTTTCTTTTTTTTCTTTTTTTTTTTATTACTTTTTTGCGATTTTCTCCAGTTCCAACGATGTAATAGGATCCGAAGAGCGGAGAGAAAGACAAAATTGACAATCTAGTTACTCGCTGCCAAGGCCAGACTAAGGTGGGAGACTTTATATACGAGGCATGTCCAGTAAGTAAGTGTACTGAGGCTCTCACGGCCGGAGGGATTTTGTTTTAGACATGTTGGCTACCCTGTCGTGTAGCCTGATTCCTCCCCTCCATAACGAGATCGGTTCGAGGTTAGACGTTGAGAACTGTCGACGCGACAATACGTTTCGTGAAAAATGTCCATCCAATCTCCCGCCAAGTGTGAATCGAGTGGTGGCCGGGCAAGAGTTTTTGAGACGCTACAAACTCCATGGAGATGAATTTCTCCGCTCCATCATTACTGGAGATGAAACTTGGGTTGCCTGAAACCAAAAGGCAGTCTCAACAGTATGGCGTCACACCTCTTCACCCTCCGCCAAAATTTTCAAAACCACAATTTCAGCCAAGAAAATCATGGCATCCGTGTTTTGGGACTGTCAAGACATAATTTTAATTGAATATAGGCCATCAACTCTGCAAGATACTGTGAGACCCTAAAAAATTTGCGGAGGGCGATTCAGAACAAAAAGAGAGGCATGCTGACAAAGGGAGTCTGCCTCCTGTACGACAATGCCAGACCATACACGGCCAACGCCACGAAGGAACTGCTTGCCTCGTTTAAATGGGATGTCCTGAACCATCCCGCGCATTCCCCTGACCTAGCACCTTCAGATTACTATCTCTTTACCTCCCTGAAGCTGCACATGGGTGGAAAAAGGTTTTCAACCGACGAGGAGGTGAAGGGGGAGGTGGAGAAGTGGACGAAGGGGTTGGCGGGAAACTACTTCGAGGAAGGCATCAAAAAATTAATACCCCGGTTCACCACCTGCATTGAGAGGAATGGTGACTATGTCGAAAAATAGCTTACATATGTACTAATGTAACCAGGTAATTTTTTTGTTCAAATAAAAATTTTTGTAACCTACAAAAATTCAGTACACTTACTTACTGGACATGCCTCGTATCCGATCTTTATACAACCGAGCTAGCCCTATGGTGAACAGTTTTTACAATAGTTTACGACCAGTTAACAGCGAGTCAGCAACTTTCTACTATTTTTCTCATCACTCAGTCTATATCTCCCGCTACCTAACTTCTATATAGACTTATCAAGTCTTTTGCAGTTTGTGAGTTCATTTCATTATATAGTGTTCAGCATATATTCTAGTTTATTTCATCTTATAACCGATTCTAATTTCTAATATGATCCGAAGAGCGGACAGCAAGACAAAAAGTGACAATCTGTTATTCGCTACCTAGGCCAGACTAGGGTGGGAGATTTTATATATCCGATCATTATACAGCCGAGCTATCCCTACGAGGAACAGTTTTTACAACGACCAGTTAACAACGAGTCAACAATCTTCTACTATCTTTGTTGTGGTGGTTGGTTCCGCAGAGCTGGAAAGCATCAGAGACATTTTCCATGGTATCCTGCTTCATTTTGTGGTCATCGACCGGTTTCGGGCGCTCGCCCATCTTGAGGATGCGTTTGTCAGACATTGTGATAACACAGTCTTGCCCAGAGCAAATTCAGTTTATACACTGACAGCTCTTTTTAATTGTATTTTAAAACTAAACTCTTAAACTAAGTCAAAGGGAGGTATGGTCAGCTGGGTGGGAAAGGAACACATGTTTGGGTTGATAAAGGGGCAAATTTTCCTTAAAATGGAAACAACACGTGGGGGTCTAATTTTTAAACTCTGTTGTTGGAGGGAGATTCACTTGACAATTAAATAATCAGAATAACTTTAAAATTAAATTAAATAACGATTTCAAGCTAACACAATTTATTGTGATGGGCGAACGCCCGAAACCGGTCGATGACCACAAAATGAAGCAGGCTACCACGGAAAATGTCTCTGATTCTACTATCTTTCTCATCATTCAGTCTATATCTCCCGCTATCTAAATTCCATACAGACTTATAATGTCTTTTGCTGTTTGTGAGTTCTTTTCATTATATAGTCTTCAGCATATATTCTAGTTTATTTCATCTTAAAACCGATTCTCTCTAATTCCTAATAGGATCTGAAGAGCGGAGAGAAAGACAAAAATGATAATCTAGTTACTCGCTACCTAGGCCAGACTAGGGTGGGAGACTTTGTGTATCCGATCTTAATACAACCGAGCTAGCCCTTATGGGAAACAAGTTTACGACCAGTTAACAACGTGACAGCAACCTTCTACTACCTTTCTCATCACTCAGTCTATATCTCTCGCTGCGTAACTTCTATATAGACTT
The DNA here is from genome assembly GCA_011037195.1 of Triatoma infestans. Classification (NCBI taxonomy): domain Eukaryota; kingdom Metazoa; phylum Arthropoda; class Insecta; order Hemiptera; family Reduviidae; genus Triatoma; species Triatoma infestans. The sequence continues at coordinate 168,040 of JAAEAF010000346.1, forward strand.
ATCAAGTCTTTTGCAGTTTGTGAGTTCATTTCATTATATAGTATTCAGCATATATTCTAGTTTATTTCATCTTATAACCGATTCTCTCTAATTTCTAAAAGGATTCGAAGAGCGGAGAGAAAGACAAAAATGATAATCTAGTTACTCGCTACCTAGGCCAGACTAGGGTGGGAGACTTTATATATCCGAGCTTGCCCTATGGGGAACAGTTCTTACAGTTGTTTACAACCAGTTAACAACGAGTCAGCAACCTTCTACTACCTTTCTCATCACTCAGTCTATATCTCCCGCTACCTAAATTCCATATAGACTTATAAAGTCTTTTGCAGTTTGTGAGTTCATTTTATTATATAGTGTTCAGTATATATTCTAGTTTATATCATCTTAGGCATATATTCTAGTCTCGCTACCTAGGCAGACTAGGGTGGGAGACTTTATATATCCGATCTTTATACAACCGAGCTAGCCCTATGAGAAACAAGTTTACGACCACTTAACAACGAGTCAGCAACCTTCTACTACCTTCTTCATCACTCAGTCTATATCTCTCGCTACCTAACTTCTATATACTCATAAAGTCCTATGCAGTTTGTGAGTTCATTTCATTATACAGTGCTCAGCATATATTTTAGTTTATTTCATCTTATAACCGATTCTCTCTAATTTCTAATAGGATCCGAAGAGCTAATAGATCGGTTATATATTCTCTTTAATTTCTCTCTCCTTCTCACATCCATTGTAACGACTTTCTATAAACTTGGCATATAAACTAAACAACATATACAGAGCTACAAAACATTTTATTTGTAATAATTCTCCGGGAAATTTATTTTCCTTTATTATTAAAAGGTTTTTTTTTTTTTTTTTTTTTTTTTTTGGTAAATTAGAATCTTTAAGAATTCACTGTAGTTTCAAAATTATGATGAACTAGTTGAAACATGCTATGAATAATAAGAATATATACTGCGGTAACATTAGTAAAAAACTAATACTCACATGTACTTGTAAGGAGAGTCGCGTGATCAAAATCCAGACATGTTATGATTCATAAAACAGTAAGTTTAATAATTTAATCTCAAACATATCTTGAGAAAAAAATCTGGTGTGAAACACTCACACAACTTTCTCTTACTCCAGTACTCAAAATTATAATTGACAAATTTTATAGTTAGTGTACCAAATTTAATGAAATTCGTCGAAAAGTGAAAACACTGTCCAGTAAAACTGTCCGGTTTACTAATTTCCTTGAAACTCGGAATTTGGGTCATATATTAATTTCTAGTTATTTTAATTTGGATGACAGAATTGTATAATCAACTGTGATAGCATTTTAAAGAAAAACATAACCCCCCTCCCCCAAAAGTCCCCTTAAATGAATTTATCAGGGGAAAAGTTTCAAATAAAAGTTGTAGCTCTTTATATGTATAGTTAACAACGCTGGTTTAAAGAAAATCGTTGGAGCCATTTTCGAGAAAATACCAGAAAACTGAAAATTATATTTCAGTAAAAACGCACTTCCGGTTATCTATTTTTTTTCAAACTCGGAATTTCAACAACATATTTAATTCTAATTAACATTATTTAGATGACAGAATTGTCTAATATACTGAAACAGCAGTTAAGATGAAAACCTAACCGCACCCCCTCCCCCAGAAGTGCCCTTAAATGAATTTTCCTGGAGAAATGTTTCAAATAAAAGTTGTAGCTCTTTGTATGTGTAGTTGATATACCAAGTTTAAAGAAAATCTTCGGAGCCATTTTTGAGAAAATTGCAAAAACGAAAAAAAAACAACTAGTAAAGTGGTACTTCCGGTTGAGGAATATTGACACATAACGCACCGTCAGATCCCATGGTGATACCTAAACGTAATATCAAGTTTGAACTTTCTACGATTTTTCGTTTTTGAGCTATGCTGTTCACATACATACACACACACAGACACACACACACACACACACCATTCGCTAAAAACCACTTTTTTGGACTCAGGGGACCTCAAAACGGATATTTCCGGTGAAAACTCGATATCGAAAATTTGACACGATTACAATACTTCCTCTTACTAGGAGTAAGAGAAAGTAAAAAAAGGGTTAAAAGATATTTGTATCGAATAGAAAGCGATATTCTTAGATTGATTTATGGTTACGCAATAAAAATTTAATTTATACATGCGACACAGTACAGTTGTTGAGACAAAAGATCCAACCAATTCATTTACATATATTTTATTCATTAAATATTTTCACAATAGTTTTTAAGTGCGTTCAGTATACATACATTATTTTTTTAAATCTCTGAAATTATCAAGCAATAGTTTACAAATATTAATAATCTGGTTAGGTGGGTTTCAAGTTATAATAAACGAAATCTAGTAAATAGAGAATACACTTTTTAAGTGCAAAAATAAATTTCAATGGAGAGAAACAAAAATGCCACTTACCTCGAATGTGCAATTGCGAATGTAGAATTCGATGAGATATATGATGGAATATAGTAATAATGTAAATGTAAGTAAGTTGGATAAAAAATAAATATTAGTAGATAAATTGTAGGAATGAAGAAGTGGAGATGAAAAGGATGGAATAGCAATATCTGAATAATTGATAAAGTCTCCTAGAAATAAGCAATGATAAAGATAATAAGATTAATAAATAAGGATAGCAAAATAATGATATTTTGCAATAAAAATAAATAATGATATGATACAATAAATAATAAAGTGAGAGGTGAAACGACAATACGATTATATTGGCCGGCTAACATAGATTCAGCTGAAGTTATATTATCCAAAGAATATTCTGAACATAAACCCTAATTGTACAATAATATTTGTCAACTGATAAATGACGAGAAATCCTACCTAGAATGTAAGAATAACAAAAGTTTGAATCATATAAGTGTTCTTTGCCGGGCAGGGCTATTTGTGAGACGTTGCTGTGCCTTTTACGGAGCTCTCTCAGGCATCCCTTACTGGAAATTATGGTTTAAGGAGACACTACATAATAGGGCTCATGCCGGATCTGTTTTGTAGAGTCTATGAGACAGAGGAGGAAAACCCGTTCATCTTATGCTAAGTGTCCACTTGTGACAATAGTCGCAAGAATATTTTCTCAAAGTGGATAGGGGCCTGAGAGTAGTCTCAAGTGGACATGCACATTTCTGCTCTCGTGACTCAGTCACCAGAATTCTGTCAGTGTTTGAAGATTTTCTTAGCTCTCGGAGACTTGATTTCATTCTTGTGTGTATTTTTCATTTTTATTTCGAAATTCTATATTTTTATTTCATTTTTATTGTATTTTGGTTAATTCTTTTTTAAACTCCCAATAGGTGCGGATATAAATGGGACATGAAAAGACGCAGAGTATCTGACAAGATACATCAACTAATTTCAAGCGATGATGTTCAGTTAATTCCAAAGTTGCCAAAGACAGGTGTATGATAAAAAATAGAAAACGCACCGTTATGAATTTCGATGTTTATTTTGTAAAAAAAACACACAAACACAAAAAAACAAAGTTGAGAAAAAAAAAAAAAATTTCTGTTCAGTTTTACTCTGACAGATTTAAGTTTAAATACGTAAACAAACAAACTATTCGGAATATAGTTTTGTAACCAAACTCTATTGTACAGGCGATGCCTAAAAAATTACAAAAAAATCAACTACTCTTTCCACTTTCCGCTTTTTCGCATTCTTATACGCAATTACAAAAGCAGGCCATAGCTTATCCATTAGGAAAGAAAAGAAAAAAATAAACAAACTGCGATCAAATCACACAAGTGACTGCGAGTTGACTCTCAAGTGGACACGAAATGTTCATGGTCTTGAGATGAAAAGTGAAGATGAAGTGACTGTCGAGTCTCAGAAAACTGTCTCGAGGCTGAAAGTGATCTCAAATGGACAACCCCCTGAGACTTTGAAGTGTCACAAGTGGACACTTAGCATTATGACAGAATGCTCGGGCTGTGAGAAAATTAGTTTCAGGATCTTCGGTCGGAACCGGGTGTCTGCGGGAGAGCTTAGGCTATTTCCCTTTCAGATTATTTTCCGATTTGTTCGGACTGCGGTGAATCTTAGATGGATTAGACCCCAACGTGGATATTTGTTCTAGACCCGGTTTGTTGTTGTTTTTCTTGGGGTAGCTATATTGGCCCAGTGGGGCTTTGGATAGCGTAGGGTTTAGTCCTTCCCCACAGACAAAAAATAATAATTGCCTAATATTCGATTATACCTATATTACCTGGCATTTATCATATCATTCTGTTGACACTAAATAAATGATATTATTATCTAATTCAAATATGTAGAAGTTTTGTATTTCTTACAATGAAGCTGGCACAAATTTCCTTATCATTATAATTAAATTTAAAGAATAATTATTTTTATCAGTTCTGAAAAATTTCGAGATAAGGTGACAAGATAAATAAAAAATTATTTCATTATTAGTTCAATACCCTTGTGATAACTAAAACACTCAAGCGTGCACTGTTACTGGATGTGAATGGAATAAATGCCAGGTATTTTTGATATATTTATCTCCCGCCTATTTCTGCGCAAGTAACCAGCTTAGTTGCTGAATATTATTTGTTATTAATTATAAATAACACTTCACTATGTACAAATATTCCAATAACACTATGTGTTATTGCTCCAAATGCCGATCTTGTTTTCGTATTCCGTGCCCAACAATCCTATACCATCTCTCTACAAGACTGGCATATCAGGTGGAGAATAAAGGTCAATCTCACCAAAAGCAAATGCATATCGTCCCCCCCGACCCAACGGGCTACCCTCCCGCCAATCCTCCTTCATGGGACCATAATACCAACATTGACAAAGTCCCACATTTAGGACTTTATCTAGATAAAAGACTGCTCTATCTAGACAAAAGGCCACTGGAATCCGCATATATGATTAAGAAAACTTGAACTAAACAAACGTTACAAACTTCCCTCCAGACTACTTGACCAACGGTCTAAGCTTTCCCTTGAAAACAAAAGACTTATCTACAATAGTATTATAAAACCCCTATGGACATAAGGACGACATAAGGACATAAGGAATATGGACATAAGGCGAAGTTTGGGGTATAACCAAGCGTTCCAACTTCTATCACATTCAACTTTTCAGATGATTTACCCTGTTCCATGTTTCCAAATTAACCCTTCACACTCACCTCAAAATCCTTTTTGTCCATCAACTAATAAAAACGCGTTATAAAACTTCCATGACTCCACATTCAACCAAACTAACTTCTTAGTCCAAAAACTCTCTTTCCTTACTGGAGAGGCGCTGGAATTTTAATATTTTAATATATTTGAGGGTCATCTATACTGACTGATACAGTCAGCTTTAAAGCAGCTGTTTTAAATTTATGACAACAGTGCCAGGTTATGTTATTGAATGTATCGTTATTTTTATAAAGATATTCGTTGAATGATCAATCATTATATTTTTATTAACTGGCAGAGCGTGGGTGCTGTTCTAACTAATCATTAACATTTTTTATCCATTATCATCGTCACCAAGGACGATGACCTGGAGGAGAATACTATATCGTAATACTCAAATTAGGTAAAAATGACACTAGTCAGCACTCTAGGATGATAACTGTTAATCAGTCTTTACAATATTAAATTTGGAAACAAAATCGTTAGACATTTTCGAGAAAACACAAATAAAAAAAAAAAGTCAATCAATAAAGTTGCTCTTCCATTTGACGGAACCGCATTTTCAAAACTTCAGTGTCAGTTACAGTGGTTTCAGATTCTCCAGATATGTATTTCGTTTCTGAGATTTCGTTTTTGGGGAAATTTAGAACCTAAAAAAACGCTTTTAATTTATAATTACATCTATAAGTATATGCAGTACAGTAACATTGACGTGATAACAGAGTTTACAGTCCACTATCTTTCTAAATTTTGGAATTTCTCCCGGTTAAGACGGATTCGGCAAGTTAAACCACATGGTTCAACGAAGAGAGTGGGGATGCAGTAGGGGTTATCATGGCGCATGAGTTGCTGCGATGAGTAAGATGGACATTCGCTACAAAGACATGCAGGTGTAAACTGCCACGATAGACTCATGTGTAGACTCATTTGCAAACGCCCACCATAATTGAAAGCATTTGCCTTTATATTTGAATAAATAAAACTGATTAATAATAATGAATTATAATGGAAAAAAACGCCAAAGCGCCAATCCCGTTCATTCTTATATTTATCTCTTTACTTATTGAATGCCAACTTAATTATCAAAATATTTGAATTTTTCTAAGATAGTTTTTTTCTCTTACACTAAAAACTTTAATAGCTCATCACATACTTCAAATAGATAAGTTTAAATGAATTAATTGATACATAAATTTGAATATGTATTCCAATAACGCACAAACAATATACAGACAAGCGAGGACACTTGGTTATTATCATTAAGCAATGATAAAGTCATAACATTATTACATAACATTATTCCATATAAGTGACAGTGTTTGTTACAGAGTGATCTGGGATTTAGTAACAATGTAATTATGTTGCGAGTTTTCTTCGTGGTAAAATTTAATTGTTTAAAAGTTTTTAACTTTCCTAGTTTCATTTATTTTTCTTTTTTGACAGATTTAAACGTTTATTAGAAATAAAAGTCAGAAGTTTATCTCTAAAAGCTTGAGCAAGATGGAATTACAAACAGCTTTTGAAAGAAATGTGAGTGTCTCTGAAGTTTTCAATAAATATTCTCATTTGTTGAAATAAACAGAACAATTTAGAATTTTAATTTGGACCATCGACTTGTTTCCCTCTAAGTATAGTAATCATAAAGATAATTACATTTTGTGGACGAATGACGTAAGAAACTTTCAGAATATATCATCAGATTGGACTGCTTTTCCAGCTCCGCAATTAAACAAGATTTATGCCCTTGTACAAGACACTTTATACTGCACTCGATATATCAACCAACATTTCGCTCAGTGCATCAGAGATATATTCCTTGATAACCAGCTTCATTTTGTAGTTATAGACCGGTTTTCGTGCATTCACCCATCAGCAGGTTGCCTTGATAAAACAATGCGATAAACACAGACGTATAGCGACCAAAATCAGCTTATGCACTGTTTTATCAAGACATCCTGATGATAGGTGAACGCCCGAAACCGCAACCACAAATAGGAGCAGGCTATCATGGAAAATATCACTGAAGCAGAAAACTGTTGTTTGTATTTCTAGATAACAATTCATGTAAAATTATAATATAAATGTAATAAATCTTATTAAAATTTATAGATTATTATATTGCATTGATTGCGCAATTGAAAAATTGTATTCGATGATTAATGCTTTAAATACTTGAGTGCTGTCTGATGAAGCTGGCTATCACCAAACACAAAGACATTCCCCCCTCCCGCCATTGATACTGACCTAATGAGCTCAATAATCTTGCAACAACCAATCAAACTTAGAGAAATCGTTGTAACGAATGCAATATATCCTTCCCAGGATTCCAAACTTTAGAGAAAAAATATTTATTCATTGTTAAATAAGTTACTTCAGTAAAATATTCTAAATTCATTAAAATTTAACAATACAATGGCTAGAATTTTCTTTTGATACTATTGGCTACCGCCATTTAGGAAATACATGTATTGAAAACTTTCGTCTTTGTTAACAAATATGTGTGTGTTCTATCTAGTTTTTCGCCAGTTTTTCCAAAATGGTTCAAAAGATGGCCATTAAAATGGTAGTCAATGAGAAAATTAAAATTAGAATGAGGTGTTTGTAGGAACGGCCAGAGATACATGTCTATGTACCAAGACATCCTGGAAATGGTGAGCGCCCGAATCTGGTCGATGGCCACAAATGAAGCAGCTTATCACGGAATGTATCTCTGATGCTCTGAGGGAAATGTTGGCTGATATATCGAGTGCAGTATAAAGTATGAGAGTGTAAATCTTGTTTCTTTACGGAGCATCGGCTTTTGCCGGAAAGGCAGATTCCAATCTCGGTGATATTTGCTGAAAGTTTCTTACGTCTTTGGTCCACAAAATGTAATTATTATTATGATTGCCATTAAACTTCCTATACTATCAACACACATAAGTATTTATATTTTCATTTGAAACATTCTAAAAAATTGATTTATGTGAGGTTGTGGCAGAGCCATGAGTTAGGTACTTTTTTAAGTTTTTTATCAGTAAATATTGAGTGGTCCCTGAATATTTCACGCTTTACAATGTGTAATTATGATAAAAAATTGTCGTAAAACTGGTCGATGGCCACAAATGAAGCGGCTTATCACGGAGTATATCTCTGATTCTTTGAGAGGAATGTTGGTCGATATATCGAGTGCAATATAAAGAATGAGGGGGTAAATCTCGTTTCTTTGTGGAAAACCAGCTCTTGCCGGAAAGGCAGTCCAATCTCGGTGGTATTTTCAGAAAGTTTCTTACGTCTTTGGTCCACAAAATGTAATTATTATTATGATCGCCATTAAACTTCCTATACTATCAGCACACATAAGTATCTGTCATTTTCATTTGAAACATTCTAAAAAAATGATTTTTGGGAGGCGTGACGGTGGAGCCGTGACGTTGTTTTTTTTTTTAATAGTTTTTTTAAGGTAAATATAGGGTGGTTCCTGACAATATTATCTTGCACTGTTTTACTTACACTTGACAATAACAATAACAATGTGTTATTATGATAAAAATTTGCTATCATATTATCAAATCATCCATGTGTACACAAATTTAAGTGGAATCTTTTTTTAATGAAAATATGTCAACAATATTCCACTGTTCAACGTATATTGTCAATTGCAGAACAGAAAATAAAGGAATTATTCATTCATTAGTGATCACAATTTTTCATGCAAAGTGATGTATGGGTCTGATACTTAATCAAAAGTTGTTAAAAATGGTTTTAATCCCCTATAGATAAGGAACTTAAATTCAAAAAATAGAATAAACACTTTGTTTGTAATTTCACATAAAAAATATTCAAATTATTATTCATAAGTCAATAAATTAAATTTTATATCTTCCGTTAATCAATCCTTTCTACAAAATGGATATTTTCCTGCGTGTTATTTCCTGTCTTACATCATTTTGTGTTGATCTCTGAAGCAAACGTCTTTGTTGGTAGAATTATCCTCTTTGGCTGTTTGAAGGGCCCGTATAATTTATGTAGTCCTTCCAAATTTTGTGATGATTATTTTGAATTTATCCATTTCATTATCGTACCCGATTCTTAGATTTTTTTACCTTGGCAATGACCAAAGAGGTTTTTCTTTGTTTGTAGAAACTTCTCTCAGACAGAAACACGTTTCGCACTAACATAACACTTTATCCAATCTGAAACCTAAATTATCAACCGTGACCACATTTTATGGTGGCGTTGGCAGCTTCTAAAGTGGATATTAGTTCGCCTACATTAATTACTAATTTTTATATATAATAACCCTTTCAAAGAAAAACTTGATGTTAACCGGGGAAAACAGACGTATGTATGACGTTGACTAGTTTGAGAAATTAATTAACGGTTCTAGAAACAAACCTTAATTACTGCAATGTCTGTAGAATTATTTTATAGCAATTCTCTTATTTCTGCAGGAACATTTAGTGTGGTTGGAAACTTTGTTAAACAAACATATAAATAACAATAAAATTGCAAGAGTTATAGAGTTTGATGAAAAACAAGTAATTCCCGAAGGTGATAATAATATGAGTATTCTATCTCAAGCTGTGATGTCTGTAATTCTCCGCAATGGACAAAAATCTAAAATATCTGTTATAATAAAGAAGTCTCATGAAGATAAGAATAAAAGAAAAGTATTAGACAATTTTCCTGTGTTTAATGTTGAAACTAAGGTAATTATATACAAATAATTAGTTCATTAATAGCTGTTATTATATCGAGAGAGAAATACCTATCATTAAGTATCCAACCTTATACATATTGCTTAGGTTTACAAAGAAGTGTTACAGAAATGTGAAGTGTTGATGAGTGAATACGAAGATTATAATGAGAAATTATGGTGCAATCTGATTGACTATAGGCCTTATGACATGTTAGTGTTCGAAGATTTAAAGGTAAAAAGTTTTTACTAATTATCCTTTGTCCTCACATTAACGAGCACTTATTATTATTATTATTATTATTATTATTATTTGTCTTTGGGGAGGGAAACCCTTTGCTATCCAAAGCCTCACTGGGCCCATATCCCCATAAAAACAACCACAAACTGGGTCTAGAACAAAAATCCAGACCTGGATCTAATCCATCTAATATTCACGGCAGTCCGAATAAATCGGACAATAACCTTAAGCGGAAATAGCTTAAGCTCTTCCACAGACATCTTATTCCGACCAAAAGCCCTGAACCTAATTTCCTGACAACCCAGGCAATCAGTCATAAGATAATTGGTGTTTCCTCCTCTCTCTCACAGACTCTACAAAATGGAACCGACATGAGCCCCATTATGTAGACATGTCTCCTTAAACCACAATATCCAGTAAGAGATCGAACCAGATGCCTGAGAGCGCTCCGTGAAAAACACAGTAACGTCGTACTAATGGCCTTGTGAGCATTTTGGAGTTGCGAAAACCAACTGAGCTCATCCATAAGGATGAATGCTGTGAAGCTGTCCATGTCTGGAAGCAAAAATCTCCATGTGACCTGGCACCCAGACTAGAAGTACATCATTCAGAGAAGAAAGCTCTTCCAGTCTTTTACGACATTCTAACATCAACCTGTGTGAACTCAGAGCCTTCAGGCAGCCTGGCTGTCCGAGCAGATACTACCACTTTTCAAGTTAGTGTTACGTACCCTCTCATCCAAGACACAACAAAGAATAGTATAGACCTCAGTCTAGAAGACCGTGGTACATTCAACAAGAGATACTGCCAAATGATCTCCGGTCACAAAATAGATCGCAGCTCCAGACCTACCATTCATTCTGGTACCGTCCGTGTAACACCGGAAGTAATTATCAGGTATCACGCCAGACGAACCCAATCTTCTCTAGAAGGTAACCTGACACTGTAGAATGCTCGAGATCACTTCTGGATGTGCGAGGGTGTGTGTGTGTGTGTGAGGGTGGGTTTATAAACGAATATACCTCAATATCGAAAAATCGCGGTAAGCCGAAAATTATATTCCATTTTGTTAACTCACCTCCGTAACCGAGAATAGGTTTTACTTTTTTACAATTTTCTCGAAAAAGTTTCCAACGATTTTCATTACAATTTCCATACTAACTGCACTCATACAGATTTACTGCTTTTGTTTGAAATATTTTTTTCGAAAAACCCTTTTTTTTCTTGTGAAATTAAGGAGGAGGAGGAGGAGTTGCAATTAAGCTTTTCTTCAAAGTGCCATGTCAGCACAATTTTTGCATCTGCTATCTATTTTAATATTTAGGGTACATTAAAACCATACCGGGATTTTAAGAAAAATCAATTATCCGGGGTAATGGGATTCGAACCGTATGAATAAAGATTCAAAGTATTCGAAGAGCGGAGAAGCACACATCAAATTTAGTTACACTCCTAGTGTTGAGCATTAAATAAAAGGATATGAGAAGGTGAGAGAATGGATTTCTAGAGAAATAAACTAGAATATATGCTGAACACTTAATAATGAGAGAACACACAAACTGCAAGGAATTTACAAGTAAATAGAAGTTTGGTAGCGACAGATATATAGAGAGATAGATTGGCTGAGACAGATTGACTGAGTAGGTTGCTGACTGGTGTAAACTGGCCATAAACTGTCCTGAACTGTAATGCACTCTCTCTTTTTATATGAATCGAACTGCCCCTACCTAGTCTGGAGTAAATAAATTTGATTTTGGTATTTTATCTGTCGTAGCATGCATGTTCCTTTTATTACTGACCGATCCATCATCAGAGGAAATTCACCAATTTCGCGTAGAGAGTTTAGTCCAACGCAATGTTTCTGTTACACTCACACTTGTTGGTTTGTTGTATGTGCGGGAGGATACAAGGTTATGTTACTATGTGTGTGTGTGTTTTAATCACAAAATGGAATTATTATAAATTATGATTAGACATTACAAAATAGTGTGTAATAAATGTCATGTTTTGAAGGATACATTATAACTAAATTTTAATAGTGGTGTTAAGTTGCTCTATGTTTTAGCAGGTCATTTTTATTATGGGTGGCGGCGATAAGAATGTAATACTTCAGTGATTTTCTATAATAGGATACTAGTATACTCTTGAAATTTCTTATCGCCCTCCTTAATGAAAATGACTTAATAAAACACTGAGCATTCTTAACACCACTATTAAAATTTAGTTATAAAGTATCCTTCAAAACATGCTATTTATTATTCACTATTATCTAATCATAATTTACAATAATTCCACCTTGTCATTAAACACACACACACACACACACACATAGTAACATAACCTTATATCCTTGCGCACATACAACAAACCAACAAGTGTGAGTGTAACAGAAACCCTGAGTTTAAATAAAGAATAATTGAAATAGAGAAAGTTGGGATAGTGTTTCACACTAGATTTGTTTTTATGTGTTTTTGTTTCAGTCACAGAACTACAGAGTTGCCGATAGAACGAAAATGTTGGACCTGCAACATTCTAAACTTATAATGCACAGTCTTGGGCGTCTGCATGCACTTTGCTATGTACTTCTTCAAAGGGGAGATAATTTGTTTCGAGGTGGTTTAAAGGTGCTATCAACAGTTATAGAAAAGTATTGGCCACCAGAATGGTAGGATATTTTTATTTTATTCAAGTGTTAACATTCCTGTTTTGTCCCTTCCACTTAAAAAAACTGACTGTCTGTATACCCTGCATATCTTGTTTACATTTCCGATAGAAAGGAGATGGTGTGTTTAATCACTGCTAGTTTTTCACCAAGTACATTAATACTTGTAGTTGAATTAGACTAGATAGCATCCCTTAGAGTTTTGCACAGCCCTGATTCTTTCTAAGTTGTATCACCACTTTTGAAACCAATGCCTGGCAGTATGCTGATCGTAGTTGCTGCAGAACTTAGTTTAAAGAAGGCACTTAGCTTCTAAAACATAATATTACCTTCTTTACGCGATCGCAAGCGATTGGCTATAGGGGTGCAGTTCAATGTTTTCCTTCACACTGCCTTGTTACTGTTCTAATGTAAAGCTTTTTAGAACCGGCAGCTGAATTATTGAGACTTACTTCAGCCAGATATCCTTCTTCCTTTACTTTTTCCTTGAAGAATCAGCAGAATGTAGATATCGTTGACGATTCTTAAGAGAAATAACTACTCTTTCAAAAGAAATAGTCAAATATCCAATTGGGTGGGCGTAGAAATTTTTATTCGTCAACATTATCTGCTAATCTTTTTATTAGTTGATCCTGTTCTCTTTCATTATGCATAAACTTGTCAAGAAACCTTAGATAGAATCATATCTGTCTTTTAATACAATTCTATTTCTTTTTAAGAAAGAAATTAGTGAAAGACTTCGCAATGAACAAGACCATGTAATCAAGAAATTAAACAATTTATTTGCACCTCAAGAAAATAGTTTTATTACAATGTGCCATGGCGATTTTTGGACTTGCAATTTGATGTTTAAATATAGTCCTTGTGATGAGAATTATCCAGTTGCTGTCAAGTAAGTAATATAAGTAAACAACATTTGAATAGAATCCGGTTATATTGATATTTAAAAAATAGATAATTCCTATCTTGTTGTTGATATAATCACTCCCTTACATCCGGACAAATCAGTTCTGCAAGGAGCTGATCCTTTTCAATGATTGAGAGCCTGGCTATTTTTTGTTAATTGACGGCACATATCCTCCCAGATTTAAATGTCGCTATTGATACAATCAAAACCATCGCGCCAAGGTCATGCTCGTTCTAAACATGTTTTGGAGGGCCCCTCTTCTCTCTAGAAAAATTGGGCACCCTGTCATGCTGTCTGTGTGGCCAAAGGAACGAAGGATGTGTTCGCCATGTTGGATTCGTCATAACTGATTTTAACCGTTTCTTATATTTACTCAGGTTTGCAAACCATAAGTTATTTATTGGTGAAACCAAGGCTAGGACAGAGGTCCAGTGGTATTCCTGATCGTCACTCTCGATCCCTCAGCGAGGAAAACCTCCGCTAATAAGGTTTTCCTCTTTTGGTTTTGATCATATCATTGGCTTTACTAAGCCAGTTTAATTAGCTGTTAACCTTAAATCAAAATTTTTTTTATGAGGTCAGGGAATAAAATATGATTTGAATAACGAACATTCTTAAGGTCAAGATTTGTACATATTGCTCGAAATAAATTGCAACAACACTGCTGGTGTGATGAGTTCTAGTGAATTCCAATTCTAACATTAGAAAAAACACAGAAAAATGGTAGACGAATGTAATTTCAAAGATAACTTATAATAAACAAAATAGTAAAGAATGGTGGTTACTTAATTTCCTTCATATTTTAAACCTAATTCATCTTTTAATGGCGATTATTGCTGTCGTATTAAATAATAATAATAATCTTTGTGTTTCAGATTTATTGATTTTCAAGTTGCACATATTAACAGTTATATATTTGATTTGGTGCACTTTTTGTACATCAGTATACATCCAGAAGTTCGGCGGTCCAATTATGACCAACTACTTTTAATCTATCACAAATCATTAAAATCAACATTAGCTCTGTATGGCTTTGAAGATCGGACACCAACGATTGAACAAATACATTCTGAAGCTAAACGTGTTGAATACTATACTTTTACTGGCTGTTTTATCTCACTACCAATTACCACGGCTAAAGTTAAAGGTGCTTTCAAAACGGAACATTTAGATGTAGGTTGCAATAACGTAGAGGCTTTCAATGAGGACATATTTAATAGTGATTTGTTCAGATTAGCTGTACAACCAGAACTTAAAAAGTGGTTTAATGAAGGGTTATTTTAGCAATCTGATAAATAAGTTGCAAAAACAAAGACCCACAAGAACAATTGCAATAATTCTGTTAATAAAACATATTTTAATTAAAGGATCGCGGAATCAATGTCGCATAAATACGTAATGATATTGTAATGAAACTGAACAGGTGTGATAAGTGAATTCATATACCGAACTCCCTATGGATATTCTTTTCACAGACATCCACATATATGCAGAACATTTTCTAGGAAGTACATTTGGTCTCAGGGGACTTCAAAACGTGAAACGTTCGGGCGAAAACTCAAATCTGGCACACCTCAGTATTTCCTCTAATAGCAGTAATTAGAGAATGTAAAAATAAATTTGAAAATATTTTTTGATGTTTGATGTAATAAATAAATATTTTTATTATTTGTTTGGCAAATACTGGCCATAAATGGTAATTTATACAATAGATTTCCACTCCCAAGCCAAGCGAATATGGGAAATATATTCGAAAGTCCTAAAATCACTTTATTATTTGTCTGCAGGAAGGGACCATATTTTTGGGCCCAAATAGCTACCTGAAGAAAAATAACAAACCGGGTGTCGTACAAAAATGCAGAACCGATTCTCACCCAAGATTCGCCGCAGTCCAAACTAAAGGACGTGGCCTAACCTCTTCTACAGACATCCTGAACTAACTCCTAACAGCCCTAGCAAATTTGTCACATAAGATAGGTGGGTGTTTTCTTCTCTATCTCGCAGACACTGTAGAAGGGGTCTGGGATGAGCTCCATTTTGTAGAGATATCTTCTTAAACTATAATGCTGATGCCTGTGAGAAGTCAGTGAATGATACAGCAACATCTCGCTAATAGCTCTGTCCACTGGAGCCCCAACAAGTACCTTATACCCCTGAACTCACCCATAAGAATGAGTACTGTCAAACTATCCCTGACTGGAAGACATGTGCCCAATGGCACTCGATCAGCAGGCTAGACACCAATGAAAGGGAAGGAGGCACCTAATTTTGCAAATCTAGCCACCTCCTCATTGCCTGTGAGAAGACCGTGAATGATATCAACATCTCAGTAATAGCTCTGTCCACTCCAATAACCCCAACCCTGCCGACGACCCACTGAGCTCACCTATAAGGATGAGTACTCTTATACTATCCCTGACTGGGAGATTTGTTGCCAAAGGCACACCAACAGCACGCTAGAACCAATTTAAGGAAGGGAGACGCCTAATTTAGCAAACCTATCCACCTCCTCATCCCTGAAAATTCCCATACGACCAAGTGGTACCCATGACTAGAAGTATATCCTTCAAAGAAGAATGTTTTTTCTGTATATTAGAACATTTTAGTACCAACTTAAAAGTGGACACACATGAACGCCACTATAAACACTTTATTCATCCCATACGTATTTTTTTTTTGTACCATTTAAATTAATAAATTTAAAATATATAAAAAAAAATATATGATATAAATTTAATGAATGCATTCGCATGAAAAAGATTATGGAATATTATTAAGAAATAATATATAATAGTGAACATTATGATAATGTTAAATGGTATCATATTATGCTTACAGTTGGCCTTTGACGGCATACAGTTCACAACTGTCGTGTTATTGTTCTACCAACTTTTTAGTTTTTTTCGTTCTAATTGTTAGTTAATAACTATTACATTTATACAGTAAATTTACAGTGCTTTTTTCATTATTTCTGAACTTTTTAAGAAATAATGAAATAATGAAATAGCTTCACGAAAATATCATACACTGGTATTAAGAGAAAAGTTATTACAAGTCCTAATCAGGAGATAGCCACTTCTAATAAGTTTCAAATATTGTCTGTAGATGAAAATGACTTTGACGAAACTCCCGTGATCCCTTCTACTAGTAAGAACTTAACTAAAGCCAACTTGTCACCTAAAGTTAAATTTGACATGCCACCTATCGTCATGTAATCTCAATTCAAACACCATTCCCATTCTGTGAAATTGATCAAGGCGAAACTCACTGGAAAAATTGAATTTAAACACAAGAAAAATACAGTAATTGTTTATACACAAAATCTGCAGGATTACAACTTCTTCAAAGACTACATCTCGAAAGCTGGCATTGAATTTCATTCATACACACCTAGATCTGAACTAGTCCAAAAATGGTTGTATATCTACCCTCTGCTATAACCCCTGAGGAAGTAAAGGAAGATCTGGACAGTCATGGGTTGTCTGTAGTTAAAGTTGATCAATTTCATAAAAGAGAGGATGAACATTCTGGCAGATTGCCAGTTTTTGCTATTTCCTTTGGCAAGGGCACACCCATCAAAGACATTCTTAATGTTAAGGCAATAGCGTACTGCCGTGTTCAGTGGCAAAAGTGTAAGAGTAAAAACATCGTAATTAGATGTTTCTGATGCCAGGGAATAGGCCATTTGGCTATGCATTGTCACAAAACACCTAAATGTGAGCATTGTGCTAAGAACCACGGCTCTGAAGAGTGTCCTCAGAAAAATATTGTCAACTCTGCAAAATGTGCGAATTGTGGAGGTGCACACAGATCTTCGGACAATCAGTGCCCAGTTATTGCTGCTGCAGTGGCTAGGAAAAACTATCGAATAAACCCAAGACTTAAACCAGACCCACCTATCTTAGCGGATCACGCACAATTTCCTGCTCTCAACAGGAGAAACACTACCAACCAAGAAGCGTTCCCTTCTTCAGTCTGGGGAGTCAACCCACGCAGAGAGCAACAGCAAACACCAGCAAACGAAGAAATATCTCTTTTTTCTTTGATTAACACCTTTAAAGAAATGTTTAATTTTAGGAGTCTACTTACAAAAATTAAATTGCTTATTGTTCAAATTAAGGCTGCTCCTGACCTTATTTCTAAGTTGGCACTTATTGCAGAGGCAATTTTCTCATTGTCAGAATGACAGCTTGTCGTTCGAACCCATTTAGGCTTCTCCAATGGAATGCTAACTCACTTAAAGACAAAGCTAATGAACTAGTTCAGGTCTTATCTGACATGGATATAGATTGCTGTGCCTTGTCTGAGACCAAACTTGCCTCAACACATAGAGTTAAATTAAATGGTTACGCTCTATACAGAAAAGACCGCAACTCAAGGGGAGGTGGTGTGGCTATCGCTGTTAAACGTAACATCAAACACGCTCTGGTCTCATTGCCCAGTCTTACTTCTTTCGAGGCAGTTGGTCTAGAGGTGTTTTTCGCCTCCATGTCTGTGCTCATTATCTCCTGTTATAGAGCCCCTAACAAAAGATGGTATGATATTGACATATTAGAGCCTTTCTCATTGCATAGACGTGTTATCTTGCTGGGAGTCTTTAATGCAAGACACATTGCTTGGAATTGTACTACTAATAATTCAGCAGGCGAACAGTTGATTGATTTATCACTGGATCATGGTTTTGCTCTGAATACTCCTCATTTCCCTACATATTTCCCTCCCTCTCACCACCAGCCGAGTACTCTTGACATAGCTTTGATTAAAAATGTAAGGAATTTCACAACCCCTGTAAGTCATCCCGTCCTTTCAAGTAATCACAACCCTGTCTCTTTCCAACTGTTTCTTACCCCAATTGTACAACCCCCTCTAATGATCTTCGACTTCAAACATGCAAATTGGAGTAAGTTCAAAACCCTAATAAATGAGCACCTAAATCTTCATACTCAACCGACTGATTATTTTTCTATAGATGAATCATGTGTAAACTTAACTAACCTAATCGAATTTGCTGCCGCCGAACCGGTTCCTAGGCGTCCAGCTGGCTATACCCTCAACCTCCCAGATAATATTAAATTGTTGATTAAATTTAAAAACAAAATCAGACACTTTTTTCAAAGATACAGAACACGCCCCCTTAAATCTTTACTCAACCGTCTACAGCACATTGTCAAGAAGCAGGTTCAGATTTGGAAGAACAGCAGGTGGCATACTTACATTTCTGCACTCGACCCTAATAACCCTTCCAACTGGAAGGTTGTCAGATACTTTAAAACCTATCCTAAAAATACAGACGACCATTCTCCAATCATATATAACGGTACTGAAGCTTGCTCTGATAACGATAAAGCAAATCTCATGGCTGAGTGTTGGAACAGGTACATTTGCAAAATGCCGACATGGGTGCCTCTACTCAGTGCAAAAAAGTAGAAATTGAAATTAAACATTTTCTCAAAAACTGTTCCTACCAACCTGCTGACTGCAAACTAACAAGTCCTAAAGAAATTTCCCAAATTATAAACTCTAGAAAGAATAAAAAGTCCCCAGGCCTCGATAATACACATAACCTGTTTCTAAAACACCTTCCTCGAAAAGCCCTTGTATTCTTAACCAACCTACTTAACAAATCACTCACTCTTGGTCACTTCCCGACTCCTTGGAAAACCTCAAAAATTATCCTTATTTTAAAACCTTCAAAGTCTTTCAGTAACCCTAACAATTACAGGCCCATCAGTCTTCTGAGTTCCATCAGCAAAATTTTTGAAAGAATCCTATTAACAAGAATTAATAAGCATTTAGAAAGTAACGGTATCATCAGAGAGGAGCAGTTTGGCTTTAGGTGTGGTCTGTCCACAACTGCCCAGATAACTAGGCTAGTGGACAACATAACTGCTGCTTTCCATCACCGTAAACATACAGGTTTGGTGCTGATGGACATTCAGAAGGCTTTTGATACAGTCTGGAACGATGGTCTACTCTCTAGACTGATCAATTATAACTTCCCTCCCTACATCACCAAAACTGTTCATTACTACCTGGTAAACAGAAAATTCCGTGTCAACATAAACTCCACCCTCTCTGAAGCTCACAAAATTGCTGCCGGAGTTCCTCAGGGTTCAATCATCGGCTCGGTGCTCTTTCTTATATATTTCAATACGCTGTTTAGCCCTAAAAACGTTAACTTGGCCTTATATGCTGACGACGTTGCTCTCTTTTCTTCCTCATGGAGAATTGACACAATTGCGCTCAGATTGTCAGAAGCAATGGCCTGCATCAGCAGATACTGTGATAGGTGGAAAATTAAAATTAACAGCAGCAAAACCGAAGCCATTTTATTTTCCAAGCGAAGACCCGTACTCTGGAAAGAAGCAGGCAGTGCCTTGGACTAGCTCTGTTCGCTATCTAGGTGTCACTCTCGACCGTAAACTTACCTTTACGCCTCACGTAAAGGAACGAAAGCATTAACAAAGGCAAGGCGGCGATCCGAGCGCTATTTCCGCTATTCTGCAGAGAGTCTAAACTGGCCCCTAGCAACAAGCTGTTGCTATATAAGGTAGTTGTTAAACCCATGCTATTGTATGCATGCCCCTCCTGGAGTACTACCTGCAGAACTAATATCGATGGCCTGCAAATAATCCAAAACAAGTTTTTAAGGTTAGCAACAAACTCGCCACGGTATACTAGAATTAAGGATTTGCACGTGTATTGCAAAATGGACAAAATAGAAGTATGCATTTTCCTTGCAACTGAAAAATTTTTTGCCTTTACTAGTCTTAGTAATAACTCGCTTTGCAGGAGCATAGGGGACTATGACGCTGGAGTTGATTACAGGCATCGCAGGGTGAGAAACATGCTCATATAAAGGGAGTTTGTATTGCTTGGGGTTTTTGCCATTTTTTCCCCCTTAATATAACTGTTTCGTTTGTTTAATTTTTTATTAATGTAAATAGTTAGGAGGTTATAGTATAAACTGAAACTCCATGTAAAAACTGTATATATGTATATATAATATTTTGAAATAAATGAATTGAATCGAATATTATGCTTACTGACATTCTACTTATAGATCTAAAAATTTAAATAAAATGAAATAAATACTTGATTTATTAAGTGTATATTGATTTAGAGTGCATACAATACTTGTGTGAGGCGTGCTAAAATAAATAAATAATAAAAAAAAAAAGAAAAAAAAACTACTTAAGTATATCAGTACTCAGTGTCTGTCTAGAAGTTTGGGACATTTTAGCATATTTTTTTTTTTTATTGCTCAGATCAAGTAGATGTACGTATTATAATTAAAATGCAAGAACTGCTACAAAATTAAATGTAAAAAATTCGATGTATTAGAAAATGTATAACCGTACAATTTCATAAACATTTATCTAAAATCAATCCGAAATAAGTTTATATATGGAACACATACTTTAATATTTATGGGATATATCCAATTATTTATTTTATTCATTTTTTTGCTAAAAAATAAGGCTCTGACAGTTTTAAGAATTCATATACATTAATCCTGATATTTTGTTTGTAATATGTTTCTGGCCAAAGTGAAGTTCCAGAAGATTGATGTTAAGCATCCTATAATCTAGGAATTCCAATTAATTGTAGATTCAGCACTTACTTAAATTCAACATTTTACTTATTGAATGCCAAGTTAAATTATCAAAATATTTGCATTTTTCTAAGATATTCTTTTTTTCCTTCCGCAAAAAATTTTAATAGCTAATCAAATACTTTAAATAGATAAGTTTGAATGAATTTATTGATACATAAATTTCAATAGGTAATTCAAATTACGAACAATCAATATATAGGCAAGCGAGAACACTTGGTTGTTATCATTAAGTAATGATACAGTCATAACATTATTACATTCGAAATTCAATAAAAATGACAGTGTGTGTTACAGAGTAACAATGTAATTTTTGGGTTGCGAGTTTTCTTTATGATAAAATTTAATTTATTAAATTAAAGCAAAAAGCTTTTTTTACTTTCCTAGTTTCATTTATTTATCTTTTTCCCCACAGACAAAAAATACTAATAATTGCCTAGTATTCATTATCCCTATATTATACACATTCCATTGACACTAAATAAATGATATTATTATTTCTAATTAAAATAAGTAGAAGTTTTGTATTTCGTAAAATAATGTTGGCACACATTTCTTTTATCACTACAATTAAATTTAAAGTATTATTTTTTTTATCAATTCTGAAAAATTTCGAAATTAGGTGACAAGATAAATTTCACTCACTTTAAAGTGAAAAAAAAAATTATTTCATTATTAGTTCAATACCCTTGTGATAACTAAAACACTCAAGAGTGCACTATTACTGGATGTGAATGGAATAAATGCCAGTTAGTATCTTACTTCTTTCGTCTATTTCTGCGCAAGTAACCAGCTTAGTTACTATAATTTGTCATTAAATATGGGAGAAACTGGGGCTTGCGCCCAAGTTTGACACTCTGGATCTACACTAGGATCATCAGACCCATGGTCACATATAGGTCGGTGGTGTGGTGGACCAAGATGCTGCAGAAGAGGATGGCGGGAAGGCTGGATGGGAACCAAAAGCCTGGGTTTCACGGGGGCAATGAAAAACCATCCCGACTGCGACGCTGGAAGTCCTCCTCAATTCGCCACCACAATATGAAGCCAGAATGGGGATAAATAGGCTGTTGCAAGGGCCGCCTCCCATCACCTCTAGGATCGTAGTAACCAGAGGATGATTGAGGAAATCAACGCTGACTATCTTCTTGGAATACCAACTGATGGGATGGTTCCTAGGTATCATTTCGAAAGGAACTTCCCAATTGTTATACCTAGCAAGGGCGAATGGGACTGTGATCCCCAATTGTCGGTAACTCGATCTGGTATACAGATGGATCCAAAATCCGACTGAAACGGATCTGTTGCACGGGGGAGGGGGTCGATGGTGAACTTGATGTGCCTATGGAAGAGTGACAGTCAGGCAGCCCTGAAGGCACTTTCTTCGCACCAAATAGTCTCAAGACTGGTGTGGGATAGCTTACTTGCCCTAACGGCGGTGGGTACTAGGAATAAACTGACATTCGCCTGGGTGTCGGGACATGCGGGGTTTCTGGGCAAAAGTTAAAATCCGCCAAACAATATATAGGCGGATGCCCTAGAAAGGGCGGATGCCCTAGAGAGGGAGAGATCGCAGGATACCTTTATAGACCCCGAACCCTTCTGCGGCTTGTCCAGGAGCATTATTCAAACTTCTATCAAAGGTTGGATAGAAGAATAGCGTCTGCGTTGGTGGGAGAGAATACCAGGACAGAGGCAAGCAAAGCTCTTTATCAAGAGACATTTGCCTAAATTTACCAGAGATCTACTGAGCCATACCCGAAGGGGTACAAGGCTAATTGTGGGTCTACTAAAAGGGCATTGTAGGCTGAACAGACACATGTACCGTCTACAACTTGCTGATAGTGCGGTATGCCGATTCTGCAAGTCAGAGGAAGAAACACCGGCGCACATTTTTTGTGTTTTTTCAATTGGAGACAGGCAATCCCGAAGCTATGAGCTTCATGACGGAGCCGCTCTCAGCTTTGCTAGGATTGATTAGGTGGGCAAAGCTGGGGGTTGTGCTGTAATTTAAGGGGATCCACAATAGACCTCGCTTGTATGAGTTGCTGCGACAAGTATCTCACTAGGTCGGTAAGATGGGCTTTCGCTATTTGCCATTATATTTGAATGAATAAAATTAATTAATAATAATGAATTATAATGGAAAAAACGCTAATGCCAGTCCATTTCCAGTCCATTATATTATTTATCTCTTTACTTATTGAATGGCAAGTTAAATTATAAAATATTTTAATTTTTCTATGATATTCTTTTTTCTATTCCACTAAAAACTTTAATAGCTAATCAAATACTTTCAATAGATAAGTTTAAATGAATTTATTGATATATAAATTGGATTATGTTTATTCCAATAACGTACAAACAATATATAGGCAAGCGAGGACACTTGATTATCATTAAGTAATGATACAGCCATAACAGCATTATTCCATATAAGTGAGTGTTTGTTACAGAGTGATCTGGGATTTAGTAACAATGTAACTTTCTGTTTCGAGTTTTCTTCGTGATAAAATTTAATTGTTTGCAAAAAGTTTTTTAACTTACCAAGTTTCATTTATTTTTCTTTTTTTGACAGATTTAAACGTTTTTTGCAAGATGGAATTACAAACAGCTTTTGAAAGAAATGTGAGTATCTTTGAAGTTTTCAATAAATATTCTCATTGGCTGAAATAAACAGAACAATTTAGAATTTTAATTTGGAGCATTGACTTCCTTCCCGCTAATTATAGCAATCATAAAGATAATTATATTTTGTGGACCAAAGATGTGTAAATATCATCAGATTTGACTGCTTTTCCAGCTCCGCAAGTAAACAAGATTTATGCCCTTGTACAATGCACTTTATACTGCACTCGATATATCAACCGTCATTACGCTCAGTGTATCAGAGATGTATTCCTTTATAACCAGCTTCACTTTGTGGTCATCTACTGGTTTTCGTGTGTTCACCCATCATTAGAATGACTTGATAAAACAGCGCAATAACACAGACATGTATCGAGGAAAATCACTTTATGCACTGTTTTATCAACACATCCTGATGATGGGTAAACGCCCGAAACCGCAACCACAAATAGGAGCAGGCTATCACGGAAAATATCTCTGAGGCAGAAAACTGTTGTTTGTATTTCTAGATAAAAATTCATGTAAAATTATAATATAAATGTAATAAATCTTATTAAAATTTATAGGTTATTATATTGTATTGATTGCAAAATTGAAAAATAGTATTATGTTATAATTGATTTAAATATTTGAGCGCTATCTAATGAAGCTGGCTATCACGGAATATATTTCTGATAACTTCGAGCTCTGCGAACCCAACCACAAGGACATTCCCCCTCCCCCTCCATTGATACTCATCTAATAAGCTCTACAAACTTGCAAAGCAATCAATCAAACTTAGGGAAATAGTTTTAACAAATGCAATATATCCTTCCCAGGATTCCAAACATTAGAGAAAAAATATGTATTCATTGTTAAATAAGTTACGTCAGCAAAATATTCTAAATTCATTAAAAATTAACAATATAATGGCTAGAATTTTCTTTTGATACTATGCTATTGCCAGATAGGAAATATATGTTTTAAAATCCCTCGTCTTTATTAACAAATATGTGTGTGACCTATCTAGTTTTTCGCCAGTTTTTCTAAAATGTCAAAAGATGGCCATCTGTCAAAATGGTAGTCTAATCGTCTGGCATTAAAAATAAAATTAAAATGAGGTGCTTGTATGGCAACGGCCAGAAGTGAAAGTCTATGCACGAAGACATCCCGGGAATGGTGAACGCCCGAAACTGGTTGATGGCCACAAATAAAGCAGCTTATTACGGAATATATCTCTGTTGCTCTGAGGGGAATGTTGGTTCATATATCGAGTGAGTATAAAGTATGTAAATCTTGTTTGTTTGCGGAGAACTGGCTATTGCAGGAAGGCAGTCTAATCTCGGTGTTATTTGCTGAAAGTTTCTTACGTTTTTGATCCACAAAATGTAATTATTATTATGATTGCCATTAAACTTCCTATACTATCAATACAATAAGTATCTATAATTTTCATTTGAAACATTCTAAAACATTGATTTTAGTGAGGTTGTGGCAGAACCGTGAAGTTAGATACTTTTTTTAAGTTTTTTATCAGGTAAATATTCGGTGGTCCCTAACAATTTTATCTTGCAATGTTTCACGTTTTAAAATAATTTATCATATTATCAAATCATCCATGTGTACACAAATTTAAGTGGAATCTTTTTTTAATGTAAATATGTCAACAATATTCCACTGTTCAAGGAGTATTGTCAATTGCAGAACAAAAAAAACACTAACGAATTATTCATTCATTAGTGACCACAATTTTTATGCAAAGCGATGTATGGTGTGACACTTGTTCAAAAGTTGTTAAAAATGATTTTCATCCTCTATAGATAAGGAACATAAATTCAATAAAATACATAATCACTATGCTTATACTTTCACATAAAAATTATTATACTTATTATTCAAAAGTCAATAAATTCAATTTTATATCTTCCGTTAATCAATCCTTTGTACAAAATGGATATTTTCCTGCCTGTTATTTCCTGTCTTACATCATTTTGTCAGTGATCTCTGAGGCAAATTTCTTTGTTGGTAGAATTATCCTCTTTGGCTGCTTGAAGGGCACATATAATTTATGTAATCCTTCCATATCTTGTGATGATATGTTGAATTTATCCATTTCATTATCGTACCCAATTCTTAGATTTTTTTAGCTTGACAGTGTCCAAAGAGGTTTTTTTTTCTTTGTAGAAACTTCTCTTAGACAGAAACAATTTTTACACTGAACATAACACTTTTTCCCATCTGAAACCTAAATTTTTAAAACTATCACCCGTGACCACAATTTATGGTAGCGTTGACAGCTTCTAAAATAAATATTAGTTCGCCCTACATTAATTACTAATTTTTATATATAATAACCCTTTCAAAGACAAACTTGATGTTAACCGGGGAAAACAGACGTATGTATGACGTTGACTAGTTTGAGAAATTAATTAACGGTTTTCGAAACAAACCTTAATTACTGCAAGGTCTGTAGAATTATTTTATAGCAATTCTCTTATTTCTGCAGGAACATTTAGTGTGGTTGGAAACTTTGTTAAACAAACATATAAATAACAATCAAATTGCAAGAGTTATAGAGTTTGATGAAAAACAAGTAATTCCCGAAGGTGATAATTATTTAAGTATTATAACTCAAGCTGTGATGTCTGTAATTCTCCGCAATGGACAAAAATCTAAAATATCCGTTATAATAAAGAAGTCTCATAAAGATAAGAATGAAAGAAAAGTATTAGACCATTCTCCTGTGTTTAAAGTTGAAACTAAGGTAATTATATACAAATAATTAGTACATTAATAGCTGGTATTATATCGAGAGAGAAATATCTATCATTAAGTATCCAACCTTATACATATTGCTTAGGTTTACAAAGAAGTGTTACAGAAATGTGAAGTGTTGATGAGTGAATACCAAGATTGTAGTGAGAAATTATGGTGCAATCTGATTGGCTACAGGCCTTATGACATGTTAGTGTTCGAAGATTTAAAGGTAAGAAGTTTTTACTAATTATCCTTTTGTCCTCACATTAACAAGCACTTATTATTATTATTATTATTATTATTATTATTATTATTATTATTATTATTATTATTATTTGTCTGTGGGGTAAAAGGAGGCAAACCCTACGCTATCCAAAGCTTCGCTGGGCACAAATAGCTACCCCAAGAAAAACAAGAACAAACCGGGTCTAGAACAAAAATCCAGATCCGGATCTAATCCGTCTAAGATTCACCGGACAATAATCTTAAGCGGTATAAGCCTAAGCTCTTCTACAGACATCTTATTCCTACCAGGTCCTGAACCTAATTTCCTCACAACCCAGGCAATCAGTCATAAAAAGAATGGGTGTTTCCTCCTCTGTCTCACAGACTCTACAAAATGGATCCGGCATGTGCCCCATTATGTAGAGATGTCTCCTTAAACCACAATATCCATTAAGAGATCCAACCAGATGCCTGAGAGCGCTCAGTGAAAAACACAGTAACGTCGTACTAATGGCCTTGTCTGGACCACCGATGAGTATTTTGGACTGCTGAAAACCAACTGAGCTCATCCATAAGGATAAATGCTGTGAAGCTGTCCATGTCTGGAAGCGAAAATCCCCATGTGACCTGGCACCCAGACTAGAAACACATCCTTCAGAGAAGAAAGCTCTTCCAGTCTTTTAGAACATTCTAACATCAACCTGGAAGTGAAGACACATGAACTCAGAGCCTTCAGCGCAGCCTGCTGTACGAGTAGATACTAACATCTTTTATGTTAGTGTTGCGTACCCTCTTATCCAAGACACAACAAAGAATAGTATATACCTCAGCCTGGAAGACCGTGGTCCATTCACCAAGGGATCACCAAATGATCTCCGGTCTCAAAATAGACCGCAGCTCCAGACTTACCATTCATTCGGGAACCGTCCGTGTAACACCGGAAGTAAATCAGGTATCACGCCAGATGGACCCCAATCTTGACCAATCTTCTCTGGAGGGTAACCGGACACTGTAGAATGCTCGAGAGCACTTATAGAAATATTTTTCACTTTGTCTTGCGATTGGTAAAAAAAAAGTAAATGTGTATGTGTGTGTGTGTGTGTGTGTGTGAGGATGGGTTTGTAAACGAAAATACCTCAATATCGAAAAATCGCGGTAAGCCGAAAATTATATTCCATTTTGTTACCTCACCTCCGTAATCGAGAATAGGTTTTACTTTTTTTCATTTTTTTTTTGTGTTTTAGAATTTTCTCGAAAAAGTTTCCAACGATTTTCATTACAATTTGCATACTAACTGCACACTTGATTTACTGCTATTTTTTTAAAATATTTTTCTCGGAAAAGCTTTTTTTTCTTGTGAAATTATGGAGGAGGAGGAGTTGCAATTAAGCTTTTCTTCAAAGTGCCATATCAGCACAATTTTTGCATCTGCCATCTATTTTAATATTTAAGGTACATTAACACCATAACGGGATTTTAAGAAAAATCAATTATCCGGGGTAATGGGATTCGAACCATATGAATGAAGATTCATAGGATTCGAAGAGCGGAGAAGCACACATTAAATGAATCAAATTTAGTTACCCTCCTAGTTTTCAGCATTAAATAAAAGGATATGAGAAGGTGAGAGAATGGATTTCTAGAGAAATAAACTAGAATATATGCTGAACACTTAATAATGACAGAACACACAAACTGCAAGGAGTTTACAAGTAAATAGAAGTTTGGTAGCGAGAGATATATAGAGAGACAGATTGGCTGAATAGGTTGCTGACTGGTGTAAACTGGTCATAAACTGTCCTGAACTGTAATGCTCTCTCTCTTTTTATATGAATCGAACTGCCCCTACCTAGTCTGGCCTAGGTAGGGAGTAAGTAAATTTGATTCTGGTATTTTGTCTGTTGTAGCATGCATGTTCCTTTTATTCCTGACCGATCCATCATCAGAGGAAATTCACCAATTTCGCGTAGATAGTTTAGCCAACGCAATGTTTCTGTTACACTCACACTTGTTCGTTTGTTGTATGTGCGGGAGGATACAAGGTTATGTTACTATGTGTGTGTGCGTGTGTGTGTGTGTGTGTGTGTATGTGTGTGTGTTTTAATCACAAAATGGAATTATTAAAAATTATGATTAGACATTATAAAATAGTCTATAATAAATGTCATGTTTTGAAAAATACTTTATAACTAAATTTTAATAGTTGTGTTAAGTTGCTCTATGTTTTATCAGGTCATTTTTATTAGGGGTGAGGGCGATAAGAAAGGTATACTCCAGTAATTTTCTATAATAGTATACTCCTGAAATTTCTTATCGCCCTCCTTAATGAAAATGACTTAATAAAACACTGAGCATTCTTAACACCACTATTAAAATTTCGTTATAAAGTATCCTTCAAAACATGACATTTATTATACACTAATGTCTAATCATAATTTATATGAATTCCATTTTGTCATTACACACACACACACACAGTAACATAACCTTATATCTTCCCACACATACAACAAACCAACAAGTCTGATTGTAACAGAAACACTACGTTGAAGTGAATTCTCTACACGAAATTGGTGAATTTTCTCTGATGATGGGTGAGAATCCGAAAACGGTCAGGAACAAAAGGAACCTGAATGTTACGACGGAAAATATAACAGATGTTATCCAGTATTGCGTACCCATCCATGTATTTAACATAAATTTGAATTGTTCGTTTAATGTGCTACTCCGCTCTTCGGATCCTATGAATCTTTGATGATTCGGATCCTTTTACATCCGGAATGTATTTTTGGAAATGTAATTGTTACAGAATAGAAATTTTCTTGGAATCGGCTCCAATGATTTTCTATAAACTAAATCTATGAATTTTGTTTATACAAATTTTTCAGTAAACGTTTATTTTAGAGCAGTTCTGCGGTAGATATAGATTTTAAGGGTTGGACGGTTTGATGGGCCTTATCATGTGACTACAAGGTACTCAATATTCTAGTACTACTTGCCTATTTGTATACAATCAACAAGAACAGCGACGACCGCCATATTTCAGTGAGAACCGAATATGTGGCAAAATTTTACTTTAAAGAGAATTTAATATAGAGAATAATTGAAATAGAGAAAGTTGGGATAGTGTCTCACACTTATGTGTTTTTGTTTCAGTCACAGAACTACAGAGTTGCCGATCGAACGAAAATGTTGGACCTGCAACATTCTAAACTTATAATGCACAGTGTTGGGCGTCTGCATGCACTTTGCTATGTACTTCTTCAAAGGGGGCTTTTAAATAAAGGAGATTTAGCGCCATTCTATTGTGAAAAAGATGGTGCCGTATTCGATAATGTGTCTCGAGGTGCTTTAAAGGTGCTATCCAAAGTTATAGAAAAGTATTGGCCACCAGAATGGTAGGATATTTTTATTTTATTCCAGTGTTAACTTTGCTGTTTTGCCCAATCAACATAAAAAAAAAATGACTGTTTTTTTAATAAAAAATTAATTTTTTATTATCTGTTTTATGAATTTTGTATTAAAGTTCCAAATATAGCCCATTATGTTTAACAGTTGTAAGGCAAACTTTCTGCCAGTTGTTGCATTACCTCGGTGATACCAGTCTTTGGTTTGCAATCAATAAACTTCTGCACTCCAGTTTCAGCTTATCACTGTTCATTTCATTTGCGCAAGTGAGATGGAAATTTTTATCAGAAGTTCTTAAGTATTCATTATCCTAGTGGTCTGGTGAGGTGTAAGTTCATGAGGCATATCCTGCATCTTTTGTTTACCTTTCCAATAGAATGGAGATGGTGTGTTTAAGCACAGCCAGTTTTGCACCAAGTACATTAATACTTGTGGTTCAATTAGACAAGGTAGCTTCCCGTAGAGCTTTACAAAGCCCTGATTCTTTCTAAGTTGTATCACCACTTTTGAAACTAATGCCGGGCAGTATGCTGATCATAGTTGCTGCAGAACTTAGTTTAGAGAAGGGCCTTATCTTCTAAAAGATAATATTACCTTCTTTACGCAATCGCAAGCGATTGGGTGTAGGGAGACAGTTCAATGTTTTCCTTCCCACTGCCTTGTTACTGTTCTAATGTAAAGCTTTTTAGAACCGGCTGCTGAATTATTGAGACTTACTTCAGCCAGATATCCTTCTTCCTTTACTTTTTTCTTAAAGAATCAGCAGAATGTAGATATCGTTGGCGATTCTTAAGAGAAATAACTTCTCTTTCAAAAGAAATAGTAAAATATCTAATTGGGTGTGCGTAGAAATTTTTAATTGTGAACATTATCTGCTAATCTTTTCATTAGTTGATCCTGTTCTCTTTCATTATGCATAAACTTGTCAAGAAAGTTTTGGTGGATGGTGACAGCGTTACAATTCACCTGCATCCACACTCTTCCTAGATGCTGTAGTGACCACAACCAAATATGTCTGAAGAAAATAATAAAGTGAAAAAAATTAATGCTCAATTTTTCACGCGGACT
This sequence comes from Triatoma infestans, assembly GCA_011037195.1. Classification (NCBI taxonomy): domain Eukaryota; kingdom Metazoa; phylum Arthropoda; class Insecta; order Hemiptera; family Reduviidae; genus Triatoma; species Triatoma infestans. The sequence goes on from JAAEAF010000346.1 coordinate 199,378, forward strand.
TAACGTCCTACTAAGCATCTTGGACGGGGGCGGAACACATACCTTATATTAACAATTTTCCAGCAGGTATACATTTAGCAATTTTATCTCCTAAGTACATGTCCGTGCTCATTATCAATCAACCAAAACCTTATACAAAACATAATAGATTCAAATGTGTTAGAATTTTGGTTCCATTGACGTATCTCTTTTGTTATTTTCCCTAAATAGATTATATCTGTCTTTTAAAATAATTCTATTTCTTTTTAGGAAAGAAATTAGTGAAAGACTTCGCAATGAACAAGACCATGTAATCAAGAAATTAAACAATTTATTTGTACCTCAAGAAAATAGTTTTATTACAATGTGCCATGGCGATTGTTGGACTTGCAATATGATGTTTAAATATAGTCCTTGTGATGAGAATTATCCAGTAGCTGTCAAGTAAGTATTATAAGTAAACAATATTTGAATAGAATCCGGTTATACTGATAGTTAAAAAATAGATAATTCCTATCTTGTTGATATAATCACTCCCTTATATCCGGACAAATCGGTTCTGCAATAAGCTGATCCTTTTCAATGATTGAGAGCCTGGCTATTTTTTGTTAATTGACGCCACATATCCTCCCAAGTTTAAAGTCGCTATTGATACCATCATAACCATTGCAGCTAAGGTCATGCTTGTTCTAAACATGTTTCCGGGCCCTCTCAACTCGCATTCTCTAGAAAATTTGGGCGCCCCTGTCTGTGTTGGCAATGGAAAGAAGGATGTGTTCGCCATGTTGGATTCGTCATATCTGATTTTAACCGTTTCTTATATTTACTCAGGTTCGCAAACCATAAGTTGCTTATTGGTCAAACCATGGCTAGAGATCCAGTTCCCTGCCCTCAGAAAGTGGCCAAACAAACAATTTTAAATCAATATAAATAAACAATTTACTAATGCTTTTAAATACTCTTCAGTTATATTTGAAGTGTCTTTTCTTTCCAAAAAGTAAGGTAAAATATCTCTGGTCATACGTTAATTTTTGACGTTTCAACAATATTGAAATTCCTGCCAATTTTCAAATAGAACATTTAATGATGCTATTTGAAATTCAATTTAAAGGCTGGAATCCATAAATCTTATCTTCCAGAGATTAATATCACTAGCCTAACAATCCTGCCTTATTTATGTTTTCGCTTTTTGGTAACATTAACATGTGTGAGCAACTATTTTCAAAGATGAAGTAATCGATGAATAAAATTAGAACCAAAATATCAGTACCTTGAGAACTCAGTTGTAACTATTTCTATCGAACTAGATATTGCTATATTAATTTTCCAAATTCATGTCAGCTATCCCACTAGTTTTATGCAACCCACGTTAACTTCATGGTAAAGAGTTCAAAACATCAAGTTTATTCGTTTGATGAGTAACTTTTCTATAGCAGATATCGCAAATATATTGTATTTTGACCTAACACAACCTATATCTTAGACGGCTATCATTTCTAAGTATGAATTCAACAATATAGCACCGGATATCAGAAAAATTATATTTTTGCTCATCGGTCATTGTTAGTGTTTGTATTGTAATGTGGCCTGAGACAGTTCTTGTTCTTCCAATATGGCCCAGATAACTCAAAAGGTTGGACACCCCGGTTATATAAAAAGTTACTTTCATGTTGACGGTGATCTATATTTTAGCGTTCTCAGATTGGAATCAGAGAGCTCTCTATTTTTAATTTCTTAAGTGACCACAATTTTTTTGTTACTGCAGCTACTAGACATGGTCTGGGTACAATTTGGAATCTAACTTATTATCTGAGATTTCTTTTCTGTTGCAACTCATGCTGATGACATGCAGGAAAACCCTCGCTAATAAGGCTTTTACTCTTTTGGTATTGATGATATCATTGGCTTTTACGAAGCCAGTTTTATTTGCTGTTAACCTTAAATCAAAATTTTTTTAATGAGGTCAGGGAATAAGATATGATTTGAATAACGAACACTCTTAAGGTCAAGATTTGCAAATATTGCTCGAAATAAATTGCAACAACACTGCTGGTGTGATGAGTTCTAGTGAATTCCAATTCTAACATTAAAAAAACACGGAAAAATGGTAGAAGAATGTAATTTCAAAGATAACATATCGTAAACAAAATATTAAAGAAAGGTGGTTAAGTACCTAATTTCTTTCATATTTTAATTCGAATTCATCTTTTAATTGCGATTATTGCTATTGTATTAAAAATAATAATAATCTTTATGTTTCAGATTTATTGATTTTCAAGAAGCACACATTAACAGTTATATATTTGATTTGGTGCACCTTTTGTACGTCAGTATACACCCAGAAGTTCGGCGGTCCAATTATGAACAATTACTCTTAGTCTATCACAAATCATTACAATCAACATTAACTTTGTATGGCTTTGATGACCGGACACCAACGATTGAACAAATACATTCCGATGCTAAACGTATTGAATACTATGCTTTTACTGCATGCTTTATCTCACTACCAATTACCACGGCTAATGTTAAAGGTGCTTTCAAAATGGAACATTTGGAAGTAGGTTGCAATAACGTAGAGGTTTTCAATGAGGATATATTTAATAGTGATTTGTTCAGATTAGCTGTACAACCAGAACTTAAAAAGTGGTTTAATGAAGGGTTATTTTAGCAAACTGATAAATAAGTTACAAAAACAAAGACCCACAAGAACAATTGCAATAATTCTGTTAATAAAACATATTTTAGTTAAAGGATCGAAGAACCAATGTCGTATAAATACATAATGATATTGTAATAAAACTAAACAGGTTTCTTAAGGGAGTTCATTTACCGAACTCGCTAATGGATACTCTTTTCGCAGACATCCAGTTTCCGTTTTCTAGGAACTACATTTTTGGACTCAAGGGTCTTCAAACGTGAAACGTTCGGGCGAAAACTCAATTTTGAAAATTGCCACGATCGCAATAATTCCGCTAATAGCAGTAATTACAGAATGTAAAAATAGATTTGAAAATATTTTTTGCTGTTTGACAGTGTAGTGTAATAAATATTACTTTCTCTTACTCCTAGTAAGAGGAAGTATTGTAATCTGTCAATTTTCGATATCGAGTTTTCACCGGAAATATCCGTTTTGAGGTCCCCTGAGTCCAAAAAAGTGGTTTTTAGCAAATGGTTTGTGTGTGTGTGTCTGTGTGTGTGTGTGTGTATGTGAACAGCATAGCTCAAAAACGAAAAACCGTAGAAAACTGAAACTTAATATTCCGTTTAGGTATCACCATGCGATCTGACTGTGCGTTATCTGTCAAAATTCCTCAACCGGAAGTACCACTTTACTAGTTGACTTTTTTACTTTTTTGCGTTTTTCTCAAAAATGGCTCCAAGGATTTTCTTTAAACTTGATACATCAATTGCATATACAAGGAGCTACAACTTTTATTTGAAACATTTCTCTGGGAAAATTGATTTAAGGGCCCTTCTGGTGGAGGGGTGGGGTTAGGTTATTTTTATTATTTGTTGGCATCTACTGGCTGCAAATGGCAATAGATTTCCACTCAGGAACCGAGCGAATATGGCAAATATGTTCGACAGCTATAAAAACACTTGCATTATTTGTCTACGGGAAGGGACCAAACCTTTTGGTGCCAGATAGCTACCTCAAAAAAGAACAACAACCGGAGGTCTTACAAAAATCCAGACCCAGTTCTCACCCAAGGTTCGCCACAATCCAAACTAAAGGAAGTAGCCTAAGCTCTTCCACAGACATCCTGAACCGAACTTCCTTACAACCTTAGAAAACCTGTCATATAAGATGGGTAGGTGTTTCTTTCTCTATCTCATAGACACTGCAAAAGGGGTCTGGGATGAGCTTCATTATGTAGAGTATCTTCTTAAACCATAATGCTGATGCCTGCGAGAGGTCCGTGAAAGATACAGCAACATCTTGCTAATAGCTCTGTCCACTGGAGCCCCAACAAGCATCTTATAACCCTGAACTCACCCATAAGGATGAATACTGTTAAACTCTCCCTGACTGGAAGACATGTGCCCAAAGATACTCCAACAATAGGCTGGGCACCAATGAAAGGGAAGGAGGCACCTAATTTGGCAAATCTATCCACCTCCTCATTCCCAAAAATTCACATATGACCTTGTACCCAGGACACATAAACTCAGCTAAAAATGCTTTAATCATCCCGAAAGTATTATTTTTTTTGTAACATCTAAATTTATAAATATAAAGCGCAATTAAAAACACGTATGAGATGTAAATTTAGAAAATGTTTTCTCATGAAAAGTTCATAGAACATTGTTAGGACCCTAAAAAAAAAAAAAAAAAAAAAAAAGCTATGGCGCAACAGCCTATTAAGGGCCAAGGCTTGGCAGATGGCGATTTATTTAGTGGGGGAGTGTCGTAAGCACGCCGCAGTTCCCACGCCGTTTAGTTCCGTCCTTTGCTACTACCTAGGGCGCTACTAACAAGCTTCCCACTTTTTATCACGTTGCTCTTCAACACAGACTTTTCGCTCACAAGAATCGAACCCTGAATTCTCGCACGAAAGGTGAGTGCGCTAGCCACTAGACCAACGCGTGAGGACTATTTTCAAGAAAGAATATATATTATAGAACATTATGTAATATTAAATGATATCATATTACGCTTACTGAAATTCTACCTATAGATCTAAAAATTTTAATAAAATGAAATACATACTTGATTAAAGAATTTATTGCAATTAATAATGTTATTTTTTCAAGCCTAATGAAACTGTAAAATTATAGCTCTAAAACTTTATGGTGATTATTTTCGTCAGAGCGACAATGACGTCAGCGATTTGTATTGTGATGCTTCATTAATAGACATGCTGAAGAGGAGTTGATGTGTAGCAGTCATACAGTACAGACCTTATACTTTTGCTCTGTGATTTTTATCATTTTTTAAGCGGTTCTGCAAGTTTTTTTGGCTCTGTTTTTTGTGGATGTGCGCTGCAGTACATACTTTTTAACTGTGTGAAGTTTCAAGGATTTTTTATCGAGTGGTTTTTCTACCATTAACGAATTATTGCTATAAATTATTAACAATACTACTTCGTCATTAAACTACTGGACTTTGAGGGAGGGGAGCAGCTTATCGCCTACTAGTAAACAAGGTTATGTTCAACTGACAGAGTGAGTGCACATTCTGTCTCTGTCTCTTTTTAATGTTTTTTCTTCACTGGTACCATCATCTGATCACTGTTTATTTTTCTACAAATAACTTAAATTTTTACAACTGCTTCAGTTTATTCTTAGTTTATTTACTTATTTATTTCTTCAATTATTCATTTCTGAATTTTATTCATTTATTTTTATCATTGTTATTGCTATTGTTATTCATGGAACGACTCCAAAAATAGATAATTATTCAATAACTGCTTGTAAGAGTTATTGAGGGATGAAAACATTGGGTTTTCTTTTGTTACGTCCTGGTTATTTAATTTCATTTATTTGTTTTTCGTTTTAGTGTGGTTGTTAATATACTTTTAGAGTTTCAGATTGTTATTTTTAATAAAGTCATACATTTCCATGTAAATCCTACCATCATCATATGACAAGATGGTGTTCAAATTTGCGGGGAGAGGGCAACCCGTTGTTAGGACAGCCTTCCACAGTTGATCCCTTCCTTTATTGTTTTTGGGACATTCTAATATTAAGTGGTTGGTATCTGCTATAGTATATGGGGAGCAAGAACAATTTGATCTACGTTTACACCAATTCTGGCTAGGTGTTGAGGTGAATAATGTAATGTGATAACAAGAAGAAGTGATAACAGAAATATATAATTTTTAATTATAAAAATTATAACTAGTGGTGCCAGCCAGACGCTATTACTCAATACAATAGCTGCCTGCAGTCAGTGCACGGTCAAAGGACCGCCCGCCAAAGACACACCGCTTTCACAAGGGTCAACAAATCACTCAAAAACCGACCATCTGGCTACAACCTTTGATAACCGCCAACACCTGTGCAAGAACTAGGTCAACACACGGCAACAGATGTTTGAGTGTGACCCGTAATTACAAGACTTGTCAATGTGTGGGGATGGCAATATAAGGCATCTCTATAGGAAATGGGAGGACTATTCTTCAATATTTCATCAGCGTAACATCAAGATCCTACCAGCGACATAATTCATACATCTGAGCGCGTCCCTATCTAAGTATTTAAAGATATATTATTTATCAATCATTATAGTTGGTGCATTCTAGTTACAATTCAAATCATTTTAAATTAATTGTAGTTTATCTTTCCAAACGCTTAAATTATTGTTAAAATATACTTATACCTATTTTCGTAAATTCGTAATTCATATTCCGAGTAACAACTCTCTAAAATCTCTAACTAACTCCCAACTATTCATCGCATCACAACACCTCTCCAAGACATCTGAACCCATTACACTAATTATGGTTAAATCGTAGTCGGGTAATTGTGCTATGGAACCTTCTATTGAAATTAGTGTATTTGAGGAACCAAAGTATTTTGTGGATATAAGGCTGTATAGATGTATAAAACCGACTGTTTTGACAAAATATACTCCTTCTCCCATTCACTGTAACTAGCAGCTTTTAAATAATTTTTTATGTCTGATGTTAAAAGTGAGTTTCGAGATACCTCTTGTGTTATGGCTTCCTTTGCCTTAACATCAGCCATTACGTTTCCTCTCAAGCCAATATGTCCCTTCATCCAGATTAAATGAACTGATTTACCTATCTGTAAAATGTTGGTTTTTCATTGGACAGTTTCCAGAATTAGGGAGGAAGCGTTATTTCCGGGGTCTTTTAATTTATCGAGGATGCTCTTACTGTCTGAGAGAATTAGGATTAGAGATTGGTCTATTATATCAATGAATATTAAGCCTTGGAATATTGCGATTAGTTCGGCAGTGAATATGGATGAGCATCTGTTTAGTTTAAATTGTAAGGGAGAGTTAGTGTTTATGTCGAAAATCGCACACCCGACACCCTCCCGACTCTTAGACCCATCTGCGAAAATTTGGTAACCGCAAGGAAAGCAGCGATGCAACTTGTCCATAAGCACGCATTATTTACAGAATCGGCAACGTTTTATTTGTATTGGTAAAAATTAGTGTGAATATTTTTCTGAAATTTCATAGAGCAGACAATATCACAATTAAAAGTCTGTAATAATTTGTAACGTTTTATTTGTTGTGCGAAGTGGGGCAGATTGCAGAATTGTTCAACCAAAGTGGGGACCTTCTTTTTGTGCCAAAACTTTTCTATAAATACTCTTGGAGTGATTCTACAAATGCTTTGAATACAAGGATGATTTTGTATGTAAAGCCTTTCGATAATAAAGCGTGACGCCAGCAACTTCCTTCTGATTACCAGAGGATGCTGCTTGGATTCCGCTAAGAGAGCGTTAGTTGGAGTAGACCCAGATAGCCCCTCAAGGCTTTATATTGTACTTTATCATTTTGTTTTAAGTGAGTGGTGGCAGCATCTCCATAGAGGAAGCACCCATAGTCTAGTCTTGACAATACCAACTGCCTATATATCATTAGCGATATTGTTACATCAGCCCCATAATCGACATGATTAATACATCTTACAATGTTGATACACTGTCACACTTTTTAATGATGTAATTTATATGCTGTTTCCAGAGAAGTTTTCCGTCAATGAACATACCTAGTGTCTTCATTACTGATTCTATTCGTAAATGGTAACTTCCAAGTTTCACTGGAGATTGTATAGAATACCTCCTTTTATAAGTGAAGACAGTTACGCTACTCTTTTCTCTGGAAAGCATTGACCATTGTTAGTGCACCATCCGTCAAATAGTTTCATTGCTCTGCCAAGTTTGTTTATAGCTTCCTCCAATATTTGTGGTTCTATAGAGTATTATGTCGTCAGCAAATTGTGAGACACTGATTTCCGCTCCTATAGATTCACCCAAGTTTGCTGTGTATATATTAAATAGCAGTGGGCTCAGTACAGCTCGTTGAGGAAGGCCGACATGTGTTTGTCGAGGTCCCATATATTTAACCATTATATCTTATTTGTATGGTACGTGTCGAAAGAAAGTTATACACATGGCTGGTAGAGGTGCCACTGGATATTATTTTATGTATAAGTATTGGAATCTGGACGTTTTTGTACACATTTGTTAGGTCCAGGTTTGCGGCGACCATAAAGGTGTTATCGAAGAATGAATTATGCACTTCCATTACGAAACTGGACAGTGCATTTAATGTACAGTGTTTTTCCCTGAATCCGTTTTGATATGTAGGAAGTTTACTTTCAGATTCGATCCCCATTCCAAACTTGTTTTGAACAGCCTCTCAAATGTTTTCCCGACAAAAGAGGATATCGCTATTGGCCAGTATGATTCAATCGCTCCGCATCTTTTCCTGGCTTTAACAATGGTGCAACTACTTGTTTACTCCAATCTTCAACCCTTACATGTTTGGTCCAAATTTCGTTCAGAATGTGGAATAATGTCTTTTTCCCTGATTCGGAAAGATGTGTAAGCATCGGATAGTGGATAATATTTTCACCCGGGGAGGTGTTTGGGTTAACTTTGATCGCTTGAAGCAGCTCTGGATAACCGAAAGGTTTATTTAATACGTGAGAGTTATCTGATATTTCTGGCAGTTAGTAACTCTCAGGAACTATTTCAGGGGACAAGAAATTCATAAATTCTGTGACCCACTCTCCACTTGTAGACATCGCCTTAGGAAAGCTATGCCTTCACCCTACTCCAAATCTCTTTTACTGGCGTGTTTTTATTAAAAGAGGAGCAGAATTCTATCCATTTTTCTTTCTTTTTTATTTTGTATACTCTACGGCACTGAGCTGTACACTTGATGAAATGAACCCACGTAGGTGAGTTTTTATAGGTTTTAAAAGCTGAAATGTTATTTTCCTTCAGTCTGTCACACTCCTTGTCCTACATGGTTTGGGGGGGAATTTTGTTTTATGTTCTAGATATGGCTTTATATGTTCCTGGTCTTGAGACTGCAGTGACTGTCGAGTCTCAGAAAACTGTCTCGAGACTGAAAGTGATCTCAAATGGACAACCCCCTGAGACTGTGAGAGTGTCACAATTGGACACTTAGCATTATGACAGAATGCTCGGGCTGTGAGAAAATTAGTTTCAGGATCTTCGGTCGGAACCGGGTGTCTGCGGGAGAGCTTAGGCTATTTCCCTTTCAGATTATTTTCCGATTTGTTCGGACTGCGGTGAATCTTAGATGGATTAGACCCCAACGTGGATATTTTTTCTAGACCCGGATTGTTGTTGTTTTTCTTGGGGTAGCTATATTGGCCCAGTGGGGCTTTGGATAGCGTAGGGTTTAGTCCTTCCCCACAGACAAAAAATAATAATTGCGTAATATTCGATTATACCTATATTACCTGGCATTTATCAAATAAATGATATTATTATTTCTAATTAAAATATGTAGAATTTTTGTATTTCTTACAATGAAGTTGGCACAAATTTCCTTATCACTATAATTAAATTTAAAGAATAATTAATTTTATCAATTCTGAAAAATTTCGAGATAAGGTGACAAGATAAATTTTATAAATTTCACTCACTTTGTAGTGAAAAAAAAAAAATATTACTTCATTATTAGTTCAATACCCTTGTGATAACTAAAACACTCAAGCGTGCACTGTTACTGGATGTGAATGGAATAAATGCTAGGTATTTTTGATATATTTATCTCCCGCCTATTTCTGCGCAAGTAACCAGCTTAGTTGCTGAATTTTATTTGTTATTAATTATAAATACACTTCACTATGTACAAATATTCGTGAACGTACAAGGATATCGTAACACGTGTGTTATTGCTCCAAATGCCAATCTTGTTTTTGCATTCCGTGCCCATCAATCCAATACCATCTCTCTACAAGACTGGCTTATCAGGTGGAGAATAAAGGTCAATCTCACCAAAAGCAAATGCATATCGTTCCCCCTCCGACGCGCTATTCTCCCACCCATCCTCCTTCATGGGACCATAATACCAACATTGACAAAGTCCGATATTTAGGACTTTATCTAGACAAAAGACCGCTTTATCTAGACAAAAGGCCACTGGAATCCGCATATATGATTAAAAAAACTTGAACTAAACAAACGTTACAAACGTCCCTCGAGACTACTTGACCAACGGTCTAAGCTTTCCCTTGAAAACAAAAGACTTATCTACAATACTATTATAAAACCCCTATGGACATAAGGACGCGAAGTTTGAGGTATAAGCAAGCGTTCCAACTTCTATCACATTCAACTTTTCAGATGAATTACCCTGTTCCATGTTTCCAACTTAAACCTTCACACTCATCTCAAAATCCCTTTTGTCCATCAACTAATAAAAACGCGTTATAAAATTTCCATGACTCCACATCCAACCAAAATAACATCTTAGTCCAAAAACTCCCTTTCCTTATTGGGGAGGCGCTGGAATTATAATATTTTAACATATTTGAGGGTCATATATACTGACTGATACAATGATCAAGCAGCTGTTTTAAATTTATGACAACAGTGCCAGGTAATCGTTATTTTTGTAAAGATATTCGTTGAATGAACAATCATTATATTTTTTAAAAATGACACTAGTCAGCACTCTAGGATGATAACTGTGAATCAGTCTTTACAATATTAAATTTGGAAACAAAATCGTTGCAGCCATTTTCGAGATAATCTCAACTAAAAAAAAAAATCAATCAATAAAGTTGCTCTTCCATTTGACGGAACCGCATTTTCAAAACTTTAGTGTCAGATGCAGTGATTTCAGATTCTCCAGATATGTATTTCGTTTCTGAGATTTCGTTTTTGGGGAAATTTAGAACCTAAAAAAACGCTTTTAATTTATAAGTATATGCAGTACAGTAACATTGACGTGATAACACAGTTTACAGTCCACTATCTTTCTAAATTTTGGAATTTCTCCCGGTTAAGACGGATTCGGCAAGTTAAACCACATGGTTCAACGAAGAGAGTGGGGATGCAGTAGGGGTTATCATGGCGCATGAGTTGCTGCAATGAGTATCTCGCTAGGTCAGTAAGATGGACATTCGCTACAAAGACATGCAGGTGTAAACTGCCACGATAGACTCATGTGTAGACTCATTTGCAAACGCCCACCATAATTGAAAGCATTTGCCTTTATATTTGAATAAATAAAACTGTTCATTCTTATATTTATCTCTTTACTTATTGAATGCCAACTTAATTATCAAAATATTGGAATTTTTCTAAGATAGTTTTTTTCTCTTACACTAAAAACTTTAATAGCTCATCAGATACTTCAAATAGATAAGTTTAAATGAATTAATTGATACATAAATTTGAATATGTATTCCAATAACGCACAAACAATATACAGACAAGCGAGGACACTTGGTTATTATCATTAAGCAATGATAAAGTCATAACATTATTACATAACATTATTCCATATAAGTGACAGTGTTTGTTACAGAGTGATCTGGGATTTAGTAACAATGTAATTATGTTGCGAGTTTTCTTCGTGGTAAAATTTAATTGTTTAAAAGTTCTTAACTTTCCTAGTTTCATTTATTTTTCTTTTTTGACAGATTTAAACGTTTATTAGAAATAAAAGTCAGAAGTTTATCTCTAAAAGCTTGAGCAAGATGGAATTACAAACAGCTTTTGAAAGAAATGTGAGTGTCATTGAAGTTTTCAATAAATATTCTCATTTGTTGAAATAAACAGAACAATTTAGAATTTTAATTTGGACCATCGACTTGTTTCCCTCTAAGTATAGTAATCATAAAGATAATTACATTTTGTGGACGAATGACGTAAGAAACTTTCAGAATATATCATCAGATTGGACTGCTTTTCCAGCTCCGCAATTAAACAAGATTTATGCCTTGTACAAGGCACTTTATACTGCACTCGATATATCAACCAACATTTCGTTCAGAGCATCAGAGATATATTCCTTGATAACCAGCTTCATTTTGTAGTTATCGACCGGTTTTCGTGCATTCAGGTTGCCTTGATAAAACAATGCGATAAACACAGACGTGTAGCGAGCAAAATCAGTTTATGCACTGTTTTATCAAGACATCCTGATGATAGGTGAACGCTCGAAACCGCAACCACAAATAGGAGCAGGCGATCATGGAAAATATCTCTGAGGCAGAAAACTGTTGTTTATATTTCTAGATAACAATTCATGTATAATTATAATATAAATGTAATAAATCTTATTACAATTTATAGATTACTATATTGCATTGATTGCGCAATTGAAAAATGGTATTCTATGATTAATGCTTTAAATACTACCCCTCCCACCATTGATACTGACCTAATGAGCACAATAATCTTACAAAACAACCAATCAAACTTAGGGAAATCGTTGTAACGAATGCAATATATCCTTTCCAGGATTCCAAACTTTAGAGAAAAAATATTTATTCATTGTTATATAAGTTACTTCAGTAAAATATTCTAAATTCATTAAAATTTAACAATACAATGGCTAGAATTTTCTTTTGATACTATTGGCTACCGCCATATAGGAAATACATGTATTAAAATCTTTCGTCTTTGTTAACAAATATGTGTGTGTTCTATGTAGTTTTTTGCCAGTTTTCCCAAAATGGTTCAAAAGATGGCCATTAAAATGGTAGTCAATGAGAAAATTAAAATTAGAATGAGGTGTTTGTAGGGCAACGGCCAGAGATACACGTCTATGTACCAAGACATCCTGGAAATGGTGAACGCCCGAATCTGGTCGATGGCCACAAATGAAGCAGCTTATCACGGAATGTATCTCTGATGCTCTGAGGGAAATGTTGGCTGATATATCGAGTGCAGTATAAAGTATGAGAGTGTAAATCTTGTTTCTTTACGGAGCATCGGCTTTTGCCGGAAAGGCAGATTCCAATCTCGGTGATATTTGCTGAAAGTTTCTTACGTCTTTGGTCCACAAAATGTAATTATTATTATGATTGCCATTAAACTTCCTATACTATCAACACACATAAGTATTTATATTTTCATTTGAAACATTCTAAAAAATTGATTTATGTGAGGTTGTGGCAGAGCCATGAGTTAGGTACTTTTTTAAGTTTTTTATCAGTAAATATTGAGTGGTCCCTGAATATTTCACGCTTTACAATGTGTAATTATGATAAAAAATTGTCGTAAAACTGGTCGATGGCCACAAATGAAGCGGCTTATCACGGAGTATATCTCTGATTCTTTGAGAGGAATGTTGGTCGATATATCGAGTGCAATATAAAGAATGAGGGGGTAAATCTCGTTTCTTTGTGGAAAACCAGCTCTTGCCGGAAAGGCAGTCCAATCTCGGTGGTATTTTCAGAAAGTTTCTTACGTCTTTGGTCCACAAAATGTAATTATTATTATGATCGCCATTAAACTTCCTATACTATCAGCACACATAAGTATCTGTCATTTTCATTTGAAACATTCTAAAAAAATGATTTTTGGGAGGCGTGACGGTGGAGCCGTGACGTTGTTTTTTTTTTTAATAGTTTTTTTAAGGTAAATATAGGGTGGTTCCTGACAATATTATCTTGCACTGTTTTACTTACACTTGACAATAACAATAACAATGTGTTATTATGATAAAAATTTGCTATCATATTATCAAATCATCCATGTGTACACAAATTTAAGTGGAATCTTTTTTTAATGAAAATATGTCAACAATATTCCACTGTTCAAGGAGTATTGTCAATTGCAGAACAAAAAAAACACTAACGAATTATTCATTCATTAGTGACCACAATTTTTATGCAAAGCGATGTATGGTGTGACACTTGTTCAAAAGTTGTTAAAAATGATTTTCATCCTCTATAGATAAGGAACATAAATTCAATAAAATACATAATCACTATGCTTATACTTTCACATAAAAATTATTATACTTATTATTCAAAAGTCAATAAATTCAATTTTATATCTTCCGTTAATCAATCCTTTCTACAAAATGGATATTTTCCTGCCTGTTATTTCCTGTCTTACATCATTTTGTGTTGATCACTGAAGCAAACGTCTTTGTTGGTAGAATTATCCTCTTTGGCTGTTCGAAGGGCCCTTATAATTTATGTAGTCCTTCCAAATTTTGTGATGATTATTTTGAATTTATCCATTTCATTATCGTACCCGATTCTTAGATTTTTTTACCTTGGCAATGACCAAAGAGGTGTTTCTTTGTTTGTAGAAACTTCTCTCAGACAGAAACACGTTTTGCACTAACATAACACTTGATCCAATCTGAAACCTAAATTACCACCCGTGACCACATTTTATGGTGGCGTTAGCAGCTTCTAAAGTGGATATTAGTTCGCCTACATTAATTACTACTTTTTATATATAATAACCCTTTCAAAGAAAAACTTGATGTTAACCGGGGAAAACAGACGTATGTATGACGTTGACTAGATTGAGAAATTAATTAACGGTTCTAGAAACAAACCTTAATTACTGCAATGTCTGTAGAATTATTTTATAGCAATTCTCTTATTTCTGCAGGAACATTTAGTGTGGTTGGAAACTTTGTTAAACAAACATATAAATAACAATCAAATTGCAAGAGTTATAGAGTTTGATGAAAAACAAGTAATTCCCGAAGGTGATAATTATTTAAGTATTATAACTCAAGCTGTGATGTCTGTAATTCTCCGCAATGGACAAAAATCTAAAATATCCGTTATAATAAAGAAGTCTCATGAAGATAAGAATGAAAGAAAAGTATTAGACAATTTTCCTGTGTTTAAAGTTGAAACTAAGGTAAATTATATACAAATAATTAGTACATTAATAGCTGTTATTGTATCGAGAGAGAAATATCTATCTTTAAATATCCAACCTTATACATATTGCTTAGGTTTACAAAGAAGTGTTACAGAAATGTGAAATGTTGATGAGTGAATACCAAGATTGTAGTGAGAAATTATGGTGCAATCTGATTGACTATAGGCCTTATGACATGTTAGTGTTCGAACATTTAAAGGTAAAAAGTTTTTACTAATTATCCTTTGTCCTCACATTAACGAGCACTTATTATTATTATTATTATTATTTGTCTGTGGGGAGGGAAACCCTTTGCTATCCAAAGCCTCACTGGGCCCATATCCCCATAAAAACAACCACAAACGGGTCTAGAACAAAAATCCAGACCTGGATCTAATCCATCTAATATTCACGGCAGTCCGAATAAATCGGACAATAACCTTAAGCGGAAATAGCTTAAGCTCTTCCACAGACATCTTATTCCGACCAAAAGCCCTGAACCTAATTTCCTGACAACCCAGGCAATCAGTCATAAGATAATTGGTGTTTCCTCCTCTCTCTCACAGACTCTACAAAATGGAACCGACATGAGCCCCATTATGTAGACATGTCTCCTTAAACCACAATATCCAGTAAGAGATCGAACCAGATGCCTGAGAGCGCTCCGTGAAAAACACAGTAACGTCGTACTAATGGCCTTGTCTGGACCACCGATGAGCATTTTGGAGTTGCGAAAACCAACTGAGCTCATCCATAAGGATGAATGCTGTGAAGCTGTCCATGTCTGGAAGCAAAAATCTCCATGTGACCTGGCACCCAGACTAGAAGTACATCCTTCAGAGAAGAAAGCTCTTCCAGTCTTTTAGGACATTCTAACATCAACCTGTGTGAACTCAGAGCCTTCAGCGCAGCCTGGCTGTCCGAGCAGATACTACCACTTTTTAAGTTAGTGTTACGTACCCTCTCATCCAAGACACAACAAAGAATAGTATAAACCTCAGTCTAGAAGACCGTGGTACATTCAACAAGAGATACTGCCAAATGATCTCCGGTCACAAAATAGATCGCAGCTCCAGACCTACCATTCATTCTGGTACCGTCCGTGTAACACCGGAAGTAATTATCAGGTATCACGCCAGACGAACCCAATCTTCTCTAGAAGGTAACCTGACACTGTAGAATGCTCGAGATCACTTCTGGATGTGCGAGGGTGTGTGTGTGTGAGGGTGTGTGTGAGTGAGGGTGGGTTTATAAACGAAAATACCTCAATATCGAAAAATCGCGGTAAGCCGAAAATTATATTCCATTTTGTTAACTCACCTCCGTAACCGAGAATAGGTTTTACTTTTTTACAATTTTCTCGAAAAAGTTTCCAACGATTTTCATTACAATTTCCATACTAACTGCACTCATACAGATTTACTGCTTTTGTTTGAAATATTTTTTTCGAAAAACCCTTTTTTTTCTTGTGAAATTAAGGAGGAGGAGGAGGAGTTGCAATTAAGCTTTTCTTCAAAGTGCCATGTCAGCACAATTTTTGCATCTGCTATCTATTTTAATATTTAGGGTACATTAAAACCATACCGGGATTTTAAGAAAAATCAATTATCCGGGGTAATGGGATTCGAACCGTATGAATAAAGATTCAAAGTATTCGAAGAGCGGAGAAGCACACATCAAATTTAGTTACACTCCTAGTGTTGAGCATTAAATAAAAGGATATGAGAAGGTGAGAGAATGGATTTCTAGAGAAATAAACTAGAATATATGCTGAACACTTAATAATGAGAGAACACACAAACTGCAAGGAATTTACAAGTAAATAGAAGTTTGGTAGCGACAGATATATAGAGAGATAGATTGGCTGAGACAGATTGACTGAGTAGGTTGCTGACTGGTGTAAACTGGCCATAAACTGTCCTGAACTGTAATGCACTCTCTCTTTTTATATGAATCGAACTGCCCCTACCTAGTCTGGAGTAAATAAATTTGATTTTGGTATTTTATCTGTCGTAGCATGCATGTTCCTTTTATTACTGACCGATCCATCATCAGAGGAAATTCACCAATTTCGCGTAGAGAGTTTAGTCCAACGCAATGTTTCTGTTACACTCACACTTGTTGGTTTGTTGTATGTGCGGGAGGATACAAGGTTATGTTACTATGTGTGTGTGTGTTTTAATCACAAAATGTAATTATTATAAATTATGATTAGACATTACAAAATAGTGTATAATAAATGTCATGTTTTGAAGGATACATTATAACTAAATTTTAATAGTGGTGTTAAGTTGCTCTATGTTTTAGCAGGTCATTTTTATTATGGGTGGCGGCGATAAGAATGTAATACTTCAGTGATTTTCTATAATAGGATACTAGTATACTCTTGAAATTTCTTATCGCCCTCCTTAATGAAAATGACTTAATAAAACACTGAGCATTCTTAACACCACTATTAAAATTTAGTTATAAAGTATCCTTCAAAACATGCTATTTATTATTCACTATTATCTAATCATAATTTACAATAATTCCACCTTGTCATTAAACACACACACACACACACACACATAGTAACATAACCTTATATCCTTGCGCACATACAACAAACCAACAAGTGTGAGTGTAACAGAAACCCTGAGTTTAAATAAAGAATAATTGAAATAGAGAAAGTTGGGATAGTGTTTCACACTAGATTTGTTTTTATGTGTTTTTGTTTCAGTCACAGAACTACAGAGTTGCCGATAGAACGAAAATGTTGGACCTGCAACATTCTAAACTTATAATGCACAGTCTTGGGCGTCTGCATGCACTTTGCTATGTACTTCTTCAAAGGGGAGATAATTTGTTTCGAGGTGGTTTAAAGGTGCTATCAACAGTTATAGAAAAGTATTGGCCACCAGAATGGTAGGATATTTTTATTTTATTCAAGTGTTAACATTCCTGTTTTGTCCCTTCCACTTAAAAAAACTGACTGTCTGTATACCCTGCATATCTTGTTTACATTTCCGATAGAAAGGAGATGGTGTGTTTAATCACTGCTAGTTTTTCACCAAGTACATTAATACTTGTAGTTGAATTAGACTAGATAGCATCCCTTAGAGTTTTGCACAGCCCTGATTCTTTCTAAGTTGTATCACCACTTTTGAAACCAATGCCTGGCAGTATGCTGATCGTAGTTGCTGCAGAACTTAGTTTAAAGAAGGCACTTAGCTTCTAAAACATAATATTACCTTCTTTACGCGATCGCAAGCGATTGGCTATAGGGGTGCAGTTCAATGTTTTCCTTCACACTGCCTTGTTACTGTTCTAATGTAAAGCTTTTTAGAACCGGCAGCTGAATTATTGAGACTTACTTCAGCCAGATATCCTTCTTCCTTTACTTTTTCCTTGAAGAATCAGCAGAATGTAGATATCGTTGACGATTCTTAAGAGAAATAACTACTCTTTCAAAAGAAATAGTCAAATATCCAATTGGGTGGGCGTAGAAATTTTTATTCGTCAACATTATCTGCTAATCTTTTTATTAGTTGATCCTGTTCTCTTTCATTATGCATAAACTTGTCAAGAAACCTTAGATAGAATCATATCTGTCTTTTAATACAATTCTATTTCTTTTTAAGAAAGAAATTAGTGAAAGACTTCGCAATGAACAAGACCATGTAATCAAGAAATTAAACAATTTATTTGCACCTCAAGAAAATAGTTTTATTACAATGTGCCATGGCGATTTTTGGACTTGCAATTTGATGTTTAAATATAGTCCTTGTGATGAGAATTATCCAGTTGCTGTCAAGTAAGTAATATAAGTAAACAACATTTGAATAGAATCCGGTTATATTGATATTTAAAAAATAGATAATTCCTATCTTGTTGTTGATATAATCACTCCCTTACATCCGGACAAATCAGT
Organism: Triatoma infestans; assembly: GCA_011037195.1. Lineage (NCBI taxonomy): Eukaryota > Metazoa > Arthropoda > Insecta > Hemiptera > Reduviidae > Triatoma > Triatoma infestans. Next base: position 218,081 of record JAAEAF010000346.1, read on the forward strand.
TCTGCAAGGAGCTGATCCTTTTCAATGATTGAGAGCCTGGCTATTTTTTGTTAATTGACGGCACATATCCTCCCAGATTTAAATGTCGCTATTGATACAATCAAAACCATCGCGCCAAGGTCATGCTCGTTCTAAACATGTTTTGGAGGGCCCCTCTTCTCTCTAGAAAAATTGGGCACCCTGTCATGCTGTCTGTGTGGCCAAAGGAACGAAGGATGTGTTCGCCATGTTGGATTCGTCATAACTGATTTTAACCGTTTCTTATATTTACTCAGGTTTGCAAACCATAAGTTATTTATTGGTGAAACCAAGGCTAGGACAGAGGTCCAGTGGTATTCCTGATCGTCACTCTCGATCCCTCAGCGAGGAAAACCTCCGCTAATAAGGTTTTCCTCTTTTGGTTTTGATCATATCATTGGCTTTACTAAGCCAGTTTAATTAGCTGTTAACCTTAAATCAAAATTTTTTTTATGAGGTCAGGGAATAAAATATGATTTGAATAACGAACATTCTTAAGGTCAAGATTTGTACATATTGCTCGAAATAAATTGCAACAACACTGCTGGTGTGATGAGTTCTAGTGAATTCCAATTCTAACATGAGAAAAAACACAGAAAAATGGTAGACGAATGTAATTTCAAAGATAACTTATAATAAACAAAATATTAAAGAATGGTGGTTACTTAATTTCCTTCATATTTTAAACCTAATTCATCTTTTAATGGCGATTATTGCTGTCGTATTAAATAATAATAATAATCTTTGTGTTTCAGATTTATTGATTTTCAAGTTGCACATATTAACAGTTATATATTTGATTTGGTGCACTTTTTGTACATCAGTATACATCCAGAAGTTCGGCGGTCCAATTATGACCAACTACTTTTAATCTATCACAAATCATTAAAATCAACATTAGCTCTGTATGGCTTTGAAGATCGGACACCAACGATTGAACAAATACATTCTGAAGCTAAACGTGTTGAATACTATACTTTTACTGGCTGTTTTATCTCACTACCAATTACCACGGCTAAAGTTAAAGGTGCTTTCAAAACGGAACATTTAGATGTAGGTTGCAATAACGTAGAGGCTTTCAATGAGGACATATTTAATAGTGATTTGTTCAGATTAGCTGTACAACCAGAACTTAAAAAGTGGTTTAATGAAGGGTTATTTTAGCAATCTGATAAATAAGTTGCAAAAACAAAGACCCACAAGAACAATTGCAATAATTCTGTTAATAAAACATATTTTAATTAAAGGATCGCGGAATCAATGTCGCATAAATACGTAATGATATTGTAATGAAACTGAACAGGTGTGATAAGTGAATTCATATACCGAACTCCCTATGGATATTCTTTTCACAGACATCCACATATATGCAGAACATTTTCTAGGAAGTACATTTGGTCTCAGGGGACTTCAAAACGTGAAACGTTCGGGCGAAAACTCAAATCTGGCACACCTCAGTATTTCCTCTAATAGCAGTAATTAGAGAATGTAAAAATAAATTTGAAAATATTTTTTGATGTTTGATGTAATAAATAAATATTTTTATTATTTGTTTGGCAAATACTGGCCATAAATGGTAATTTATACAATAGATTTCCACTCCCAAGCCAAGCGAATATGGGAAATATATTCGAAAGTCCTAAAATCACTTTATTATTTGTCTGCAGGAAGGGACCATATTTTTGGGCCCAAATAGCTACCTGAAGAAAAATAACAAACCGGGTGTCGTACAAAAATGCAGAACCGATTCTCACCCAAGATTCGCCGCAGTCCAAACTAAAGGACGTGGCCTAACCTCTTCTACAGACATCCTGAACTAACTCCTAACAGCCCTAGCAAATTTGTCACATAAGATAGGTGGGTGTTTTCTTCTCTATCTCGCAGACACTGTAGAAGGGGTCTGGGATGAGCTCCATTTTGTAGAGATATCTTCTTAAACTATAATGCTGATGCCTGTGAGAAGTCAGTGAATGATACAGCAACATCTCGCTAATAGCTCTGTCCACTGGAGCCCCAACAAGTACCTTATACCCCTGAACTCACCCATAAGAATGAGTACTGTCAAACTATCCCTGACTGGAAGACATGTGCCCAATGGCACTCGATCAGCAGGCTAGACACCAATGAAAGGGAAGGAGGCACCTAATTTTGCAAATCTAGCCACCTCCTCATTGCCTGTGAGAAGACCGTGAATGATATCAACATCTCAGTAATAGCTCTGTCCACTCCAATAACCCCAACCCTGCCGACGACCCACTGAGCTCACCTATAAGGATGAGTACTCTTATACTATCCCTGACTGGGAGATTTGTTGCCAAAGGCACACCAACAGCACGCTAGAACCAATTTAAGGAAGGGAGACGCCTAATTTAGCAAACCTATCCACCTCCTCATCCCTGAAAATTCCCATACGACCAAGTGGTACCCATGACTAGAAGTATATCCTTCAAAGAAGAATGTTTTTTCTGTATATTAGAACATTTTAGTACCAACTTAAAAGTGGACACACATGAACGCCACTATAAACACTTTATTCATCCCATACGTATTTTTTTTTTGTACCATTTAAATTAATAAATTTAAAATATATAAAAAAAAATATATGATATAAATTTAATGAATGCATTCGCATGAAAAAGATTATGGAATATTATTAAGAAATAATATATAATAGTGAACATTATGATAATGTTAAATGGTATCATATTATGCTTACAGTTGGCCTTTGACGGCATACAGTTCACAACTGTCGTGTTATTGTTCTACCAACTTTTTAGTTTTTTTCGTTCTAATTGTTAGTTAATAACTATTACATTTATACAGTAAATTTACAGTGCTTTTTTCATTATTTCTGAACTTTTTAAGAAATAATGAAATAATGAAATAGCTTCACGAAAATATCATACACTGGTATTAAGAGAAAAGTTATTACAAGTCCTAATCAGGAGATAGCCACTTCTAATAAGTTTCAAATATTGTCTGTAGATGAAAATGACTTTGACGAAACTCCCGTGATCCCTTCTACTAGTAAGAACTTAACTAAAGCCAACTTGTCACCTAAAGTTAAATTTGACATGCCACCTATCGTCATGTAATCTCAATTCAAACACCATTCCCATTCTGTGAAATTGATCAAGGCGAAACTCACTGGACAAATTGAATTTAAACACAAGAAAAATACAGTAATTGTTTATACACAAAATCTGCAGGATTACAACTTCTTCAAAGACTACATCTCGAAAGCTGGCATTGAATTTCATTCATACACACCTAGATCTGAATTAGGTCCAAAAATGGTTGTATATCTACCCTCTGCTATAACCCCTGAGGAAGTTAAGGAAGATCTGGACAGTCATGGGTTGTCTGTAGTTAAAGTTGATCAATTTCATAAAAGAGAGGATGAACATTCTGGCAGATTGCCAGTTTTTGCTATTTCCTTTGGCAAGGGCACACCCATCAAAGACATTCTTAATGTTAAGGCAATAGCGTACTGCCGTGTTCAGTGGCAAAAGTGTAAGAGTAAAAACATCGTAATTAGATGTTTCTGATGCCAGGGAATAGGCCATTTGGCTATGCATTGTCACAAAACACCTAAATGTGAGCATTGTGCTAAGAACCACGGCTCTGAAGAGTGTCCTCAGAAAAATATTGTCAACTCTGCAAAATGTGCGAATTGTGGAGGTGCACACAGATCTTCGGACAATCAGTGCCCAGTTATTGCTGCTGCAGAGGCTAGGAAAAAGTATCGAATAAACCCAAGGCTTAAACCAGACCCACCTATCTTAGCGGATCACGCACAATTTCCTGCTCTCAACAGGAGAAACACTACCAACCAAGAAGCGTTCCCTTCTTCAGTCTGGGGAGTCAACCCACGCAGAGAGCAACAGCAAACACCAGCAAACGAAGAAATATCTCTTTTTTCTTTGATTAACACCTTTAAAGAAATGTTTAATTTTAGGAGTCTACTTACAAAAATTAAATTGCTTATTGTTCAAATTAAGGCTGCTCCTGACCTTATTTCTAAGTTGGCACTTATTGCAGAGGCAATTTTCTCATTGTCAGAATGACAGCTTGTCGTTCGAACCCATTTAGGCTTCTCCAATGGAATGCTAACTCACTTAAAGACAAAGCTAATGAACTAGTTCAGGTCTTATCTGACATGGATATAGATTGCTGTGCCTTGTCTGAGACCAAACTTGCCTCAACACATAGAGTTAAATTAAATGGTTACGCTCTATACAGAAAAGACCGCAACTCAAGGGGAGGTGGTGTGGCTATCGCTGTTAAACGTAACATCAAACACGCTCTGGTCTCATTGCCCAGTCTTACTTCTTTCGAGGCAGTTGGTCTAGAGGTGTTTTTCGCCTCCATGTCTGTGCTCATTATCTCCTGTTATAGAGCCCCTAACAAAAGATGGTATGATATTGACATATTAGAGCCTTTCTCATTGCATAGACGTGTTATCTTGCTGGGAGTCTTTAATGCAAGACACATTGCTTGGAATTGTACTACTAATAATTCAGCAGGCGAACAGTTGATTGATTTATCACTGGATCATGGTTTTGCTCTGAATACTCCTCATTTCCCTACATATTTCCCTCCCTCTCACCACCAGCCGAGTACTCTTGACATAGCTTTGATTAAAAATGTAAGGAATTTCACAACCCCTGTAAGTCATCCCGTCCTTTCAAGTAATCACAACCCTGTCTCTTTCCAACTGTTTCTTACCCCAATTGTACAACCCCCTCTAATGATCTTCGACTTCAAACATGCAAATTGGAGTAAGTTCAAAACCCTAATAAATGAGCACCTAAATCTTCATACTCAACCGACTGATTATTTTTCTATAGATGAATCATGAGTAAACTTAACTAACCTAATCGAATTTGCTGCCGCCGAACCGGTTCCTAGGCGTCCAGCTGGCTATACCCTCAACCTCCCAGATAATATTAAATTGTTGATTAAATTTAAAAACAAAATCAGACACCTTTTTCAAAGATACAGAACACGCCCCCTTAAATCTTTACTCAACCGTCTACAGCACATTGTCAAGAAGCAGGTTCAGATTTGGAAGAACAGCAGGTGGCATACTTACATTTCTGCACTCGACCCTAATAACCCTTCCAACTGGAAGGTTGTCAGATACTTTAAAACCTATCCTAAAAATACAGACGACCATTCTCCAATCATATATAACGGTACTGAAGCTTGCTCTGATAACGATAAAGCAAATCTCATGGCTGAGTGTTGGAACAGGTACATTTGCAAAATGCCGACATGGGTGCCTCTACTCAGTGCAAAAAAGTAGAAATTGAAATTAAACATTTTCTCAAAAACTGTTCCTACCAACCTGCTGACTGCAAACTAACAAGTCCTAAAGAAATTTCCCAAATTATAAACTCTAGAAAGAATAAAAAGTCCCCAGGCCTCGATAATACACATAACCTGTTTCTAAAACACCTTCCTCGAAAAGCCCTTGTATTCTTAACCAACCTACTTAACAAATCACTCACTCTTGGTCACTTCCCGACTCCTTGGAAAACCTCAAAAATTATCCTTATTTTAAAACCTTCAAAGTCTTTCAGTAACCCTAACAATTACAGGCCCATCAGTCTTCTGAGTTCCATCAGCAAAATTTTTGAAAGAATCCTATTAACAAGAATTAATAAGCATTTAGAAAGTAACGGTATCATCAGAGAGGAGCAGTTTGGCTTTAGGTGTGGTCTGTCCACAACTGCCCAGATAACTAGGCTAGTGGACAACATAACTGCTGCTTTCCATCACCGTAAACATACAGGTTTGGTGCTGATGGACATTCAGAAGGCTTTTGATACAGTCTGGAACGATGGTCTACTCTCTAGACTGATCAATTATAACTTCCCTCCCTACATCACCAAAATTGTCATTCCTACCTGGTAAACAGAAAATTCCGTGTCAACATAAACTCCACCCTCTCTGAAGCTCACAAAATTGCTGCCGGAGTTCCTCAGGGTTCAATCATCGGCTCGGTGCTCTTTCTTATATATTTCAATACGCTGTTTAGCCCTAAAAACGTTAACTTGGCCTTATATGCTGACGACGTTGCTCTCTTTTCTTCCTCATGGAGAATTGACACAATTGCGCTCAGATTGTCAGAAGCAATGGCCTGCATCAGCAGATACTGTGATAGGTGGAAAATTAAAATTAACAGCAGCAAAACCGAAGCCATTTTATTTTCCAAGCGAAGACCCGTACTCTGGAAAGAAGCAGGCAGTGCCTTGGACTAGCTCTGTTCGCTATCTAGGTGTCACTCTCGACCGTAAACTTACCTTTACGCCTCACGTAAAGGAACGAAAGCATTAACAAAGGCAAGGCGGCGATCCGAGCGCTATTTCCGCTATTCTGCAGAGAGTCTAAACTGGCCCCTAGCAACAAGCTGTTGCATATAAGGTAGTTGTTAAACCCATGCTATTGTATGCATGCCCCTCCTGGAGTACTACCTGCAGAACTAATATCGATGGCCTGCAAATAATCCAAAACAAGTTTTTAAGGTTAGCAACAAACTCGCCACGGTATACTAGAATTAAGGATTTGCACGTGTATTGCAAAATGGACAAAATAGAAGTATGCATTTTCCTTGCAACTGAAAAATTTTTTGCCTTTACTAGTCTTAGTAATAACTCGCTTTGCAGGAGCATAGGGGACTATGACGCTGGAGTTGATTACAGGCATCGCAGGGTGAGAAACATGCTCATATAAAGGGAGTTTGTATTGCTTGGGGTTTTTGCCATTTTTTCCCCCTTAATATAACTGTTTCGTTTGTTTAATTTTTTATTAATGTAAATAGTTAGGAGGTTATAGTATAAACTGAAACTCCATGTAAAAACTGTATATATGTATATATAATATTTTGAAATAAATGAATTGAATCGAATATTATGCTTACTGACATTCTACTTATAGATCTAAAAATTTTAATAAAATGAAATAAATACTTGATTTATTAAGTGTATATTGATTTAGAGTGCATACAATACTTGTGTGAGGCGTGCTGAAATAAATAAATAATAAAAAAAAAAAGAAAAAAAAACTACTTAAGTATATCAGTACTCAGTGTCTGTCTAGAAGTTTGGGACATTTTAGCATATTTTTTTTTTTATTGCTCAGATCAAGTAGATGTACGTATTATAATTAAAATGCAAGAACTGCTACAAAATTAAATGTAAAAAATTCGATGTATTAGAAAATGTATAACCGTACAATTTCATAAACATTTATCTAAAATCAATCCGAAATAAGTTTATATATGGAACACATACTTTAATATTTATGGGATATATCCAATTATTTATTTTATTCATTTTTTTGCTAAAAAATAAGGCTCTGACAGTTTTAAGAATTCATATACATTAATCCTGATATTTTGTTTGTAATATGTTTCTGGCCAAAGTGAAGTTCCAGAAGATTGATGTTAAGCATCCTATAATCTAGGAATTCCAATTAATTGTAGATTCAGCACTTACTTAAATTCGACATTTTACTTATTGAATGCCAAGTTAAATTATCAAAATATTTGCATTTTTCTAAGATATTCTTTTTTTCCTTCCGCAAAAAATTTTAATAGCTAATCAAATACTTTAAATAGATAAGTTTGAATGAATTTATTGATACATAAATTTCAATAGGTAATTCAAATTACGAACAATCAATATATAGGCAAGCGAGAACACTTGGTTGTTATCATTAAGTAATGATACAGTCATAACATTATTACATTCGAAATTCAATAAAAATGACAGTGTGTGTTACAGAGTAACAATGTAATTTTTGGGTTGCGAGTTTTCTTTATGATAAAATTTAATTTATTAAATTAAAGCAAAAAGCTTTTTTTACTTTCCTAGTTTCATTTATTTATCTTTTTCCCCACAGACAAAAAATACTAATAATTGCCTAGTATTCATTATCCCTATATTATACACATTCCATTGACACTAAATAAATGATATTATTATTTCTAATTAAAATAAGTAGAAGTTTTGTATTTCGTAAAATAATGTTGGCACACATTTCTTTTATCACTACAATTAAATTTAAAGTATTATTTTTTTTATCAATTCTGAAAAATTTCGAAATTAGGTGACAAGATAAATTTCACTCACTTTAAAGTGAAAAAAAAAATTATTTCATTATTAGTTCAATACCCTTGTGATAACTAAAACACTCAAGAGTGCACTATTACTGGATGTGAATGGAATAAATGCCAGTTAGTATCTTACTTCTTTCGTCTATTTCTGCGCAAGTAACCAGCTTAGTTACTATAATTTGTCATTAAATATGGGAGAAACTGGGGCTTGCGCCCAAGTTTGACACTCTGGATCTACACTAGGATCATCAGACCCATGGTCACATATAGGTCGGTGGTGTGGTGGACCAAGATGCTGCAGAAGAGGATGGCGGGAAGGCTGGATGGGAACCAAAAGCCTGGGTTTCACGGGGGCAATGAAAAACCATCCCGACTGCGACGCTGGAAGTCCTCCTCAATTCGCCACCACAATATGAAGCCAGAATGGGGATAAATAGGCTGTTGCAAGGGCCGCCTCCCATCACCTCTAGGATCGTAGTAACCAGAGGATGATTGAGGAAATCAACGCTGACTATCTTCTTGGAATACCAACTGATGGGATGGTTCCTAGGTATCATTTCGAAAGGAACTTCCCAATTGTTATACCTAGCAAGGGCGAATGGGACTGTGATCCCCAATTGTCGGTAACTCGATCTGGTATACAGATGGATCCAAAATCCGACTGAAACGGATCTGTTGCACGGGGGAGGGGGTCGATGGTGAACTTGATGTGCCTATGGAAGAGTGACAGTCAGGCAGCCCTGAAGGCACTTTCTTCGCACCAAATAGTCTCAAGACTGGTGTGGGATAGCTTACTTGCCCTAACGGCGGTGGGTACTAGGAATAAACTGACATTCGCCTGGGTGTCGGGACATGCGGGGTTTCTGGGCAAAAGTTAAAATCCGCCAAACAATATATAGGCGGATGCCCTAGAAAGAGCGGATGCCCTAGCGAGGGAGGGTTCGCAGGATACCTTTATAGACCCCGAACCCTTCTGCGGCTTGTCCAAGAGCTTATTCAAACTTCTATCAAAGGTTGGATAGAAGAATAGCGTCTGCGTTGGTGGGAGAGAATACCAGGACAGAGGCAAGCAAAGCTCTTTATCAAGAGACATTTGCCTAAATTTACCAGAGATCTACTGAGCCATACCCGAAGGGGTACAAGGCTAATTGTGGGTCTACTAAAAGGGCATTGTAGGCTGAACAGACACATGCACCGTCTACAACTTGCAGATAGTGCGGTATGCCGATTCTGCAAGTCAGAGGAAGAAACACCGGCGCACATTTTTTGTGTTTTTTCAATTGGAGACAGGCAATCCCGAAGCTATGAGCTTCATGACGGAGCCGCTCTCAGCTTTGCTAGGATTGATTAGGTGGGCAAAGCTGGGGGTTGTGCTGTAATTTAAGGGGATCCACAATAGACCTCGCTTGTATGAGTTGCTGCGACAAGTATTTCACTAGGTCGGTAAGATGGGCTTTCGCTATTTGCCATTATATTTGAATGAATAAAATTAATTAATAATAATGAATTATAATGGAAAAAACGCCAATGCCAGTCCATTTCCAGTCCATTATATTATTTATCTCTTTACTTATTGAATGGCAAGTTAAATTATCAAAATATTTGAATTTTTCTATGATATTCTTTTTTCTATTCCACTAAAAACTTTAATAGCTAATCAAATAATTCAATAGATAAGTTTAAATGAATTTATTGATATATAAATTGGATTATGTTTATTCCAATAACGTACAAACAATATATAGTCAAGCGAGGACACTTTTCTTCGTGATAAAATTTAATTGTTTGCAAAAAGTTTTTTAACTTACCTAGTTTCATTTATTTTTCTTTTTTTTGACAGATTTAAACGTTTTTTAGAAATAAAAGTCAAAAGTTTATCTCTAAAAGTTTGAGCAAGATGGAATTACAAACAGCTTTTGAAAGAAATGTGAGTATCTTTGAAGTTTTCAATAAATATTCTCATTGGCTGAAATAAACAGAACAATTTAGAATTTTAATTTGGAGCATTGACTTCCTTCCCGCTAATTATAGCAATCATAAAGATAATTATATTTTGTGGACCAAAGATGTGTAAATATCATCAGATTTGACTGCTTTTCCAGCTCCGCAAGTAAACAAGATTTATGCCCTTGTACAATGCACTTTATACTGCACTCGATATATCAACCGTCATTACGCTCAGTGTATCAGAGATGTATTCCTTTATAACCAGCTTCACTTTGTGGTCATCTACTGGTTTTCGTGTGTTCACCCATCATTAGAATGACTTGATAAAACAGCGCAATAACACAGACATGTATCGAGGAAAATCACTTTATGCACTGTTTTATCAACACATCCTGATGATGGGTAAACGCCCGAAACCGCAACCACAAATAGGAGCAGGCTATCACGGAAAATATCTCTGAGGCAGAAAACTGTTGTTTGTATTTCTAGATAAAAATTCATGTAAAATTATAATATAAATGTAATAAATCATATTCAAATTTATAGGTTATTATATTGTATTGATTGCACAATTGAAAAATAGTATTATATTATAATTGATTTAAATATTTGAGCGCTATCTAATGAAGCTGGCTATCACGGAATATATTTCTGATAACTTCGAGCTCTGCGAACCCAACCACAAGGACATTCCCCCTCCCCCTCCATTGATACTCATCTAATAAGCTCTACAAACTTGCAAAGCAATCAATCAAACTTAGGGAAATAGTTTTAACAAATGCAATATATCCTTCCCAGGATTCCAAACATTAGAGAAAAAATATGTATTCATTGTTAAATAAGTTACGTCAGCAAAAAATTTTAAATTCATTAAAAATTAACAATATAATGGCTAGAATTTTCTTTTGATACTATGCTATTGCCAGATAGGAAATATATGTTTTAAAATCCCTCGTCTTTATTAACAAATATGTGTGTGACCTATCTAGTTTTTCGCCAGTTTTTCTAAAATGTCAAAAGATGGCCATCTGTCAAAATGGTAGTCTAATCGTCTGGCATTAAAAATAAAATTAAAATGAGGTGCTTGTACGGCAACGGCCAGAGGTGAAAGTCTATGCACGAAGACATCCCGGGAATGGTGAACGCCCGAAACTGGTTGATGGCCACAAATAAAGCAGCTTATTACGGAATATATCTCTGTTGCTCTGAGGGGAATGTTGGTTCATATATCGAGTGAGTATAAAGTATGTAAATCTTGTTTGTTTGCGGAGAACTGGCTTTTGCAGGAAGGCAGTCTAATCTCGGTGTTATTTGCTGAAAGTTTCTTACGTTTTTGATCCACAAAATGTAATTATTATTATGATTGCCATTAATCTTCCTATACTATCAATACAATAAGTATCTATAATTTTCATTTGAAACATTCTAAAACATTGATTTTAGTGAGGTTGTGGCAGAACCGTGAAGTTAGATACTTTTTTTAAGTTTTTTATCAGGTAAATATTCGGTGGTCCCTAACAATTTTATCTTGCAATGTTTCATGCTTTAGCAATGTGTTATTGTGATGAAAAATAATTTATCATATTATCTAATCATCCATGTGTACACAAATTTATGTGGAATCTTTTTTTAATGAAAATATGTCAACAATATTCCACTGTTCAAGGAGTATTGTCAATTGCAGAACAAAAAAAACACTAACGAATTATTCATTCATTAGTGACCACAATTTTTATGCAAAGCGATGTATGGTGTGACACTTGTTCAAAAGTTGTTAAAAATGATTTTCATCCTCTATAGATAAGGAACATAAATTCAATAAAATACATAATCACTATGCTTATACTTTCACATAAAAATTATTATACTTATTATTTTTCCCATCTGAAACCTAAATTTTTAAAACTATCACCCGTGACCACAATTTATGGTAGCGTTGACAGCTTCTAAAATAGATATTAGTTCGCCCTACATTAATTACTAATTTTTATATATAATAACCCTTTCAAAGAAAAACTTGATGTTAACCGGGGAAAACAGACGTATGTATGACGTTGACTAGTTTGAGAAATTAATTAACGGTTTTCGAAACAAACCTTAATTACTGCAAGGTCTGTAGAATTATTTTATAGCAATTCTCTTATTTCTGCAGGAACATTTAGTGTGGTTGGAAACTTTGTTAAACAAACATATAAATAACAATCAAATTGCAAGAGTTATAGAGTTTGATGAAAAACAAGTAATTCCCGAAGGTGATAATAATATGAGTATTCTATCTCAAGCTGTGATGTCTGTAATTCTCCGCAATGGACAAAAATCTAAAATATCTGTTATAATAAAGAAGTCTCATGAAGATAAGAATGAAAGAAAAGTATTAGACAATTTTCCTGTGTTTAAAGTTGAAACTAAGGTAAATTATATACAAATAATTAGTACATTAATAGCTGTTATTGTATCGAGAGAGAAATATCTATCTTTAAATATCCAACCTTATACATATTGCTTAGGTTTACAAAGAAGTGTTACAGAAATGTGAAGTGTTGATGAGTGAATACCAAGATTGTAGTGAGAAATTATGGTGCAATCTGATTGGCTACAGGCCTTATGACATGTTAGTGTTCGAAGATTTAAAGGTAAGAAGTTTTTACTAATTATCTTTTGTCTTCACATTAACAAGCACTTATTATTATTATTATTATTATTATTATTATTATTATTATTATTATTATTATTATTATTTGTCTGTGGGGTAAAAGGAGGCAAACCCTACGCTATCCAAAGCTTCGCTGGGCACAAATAGCTACCCCAAGAAAAACAAGAACAAACCGGGTCTAGAACAAAAATCCAGATCCGGATCTAATCCGTCTAAGATTCACCGGACAATAATCTTAAGCGGTATAAGCCTAAGCTCTTCTACAGACATCTTATTCCTACCAGGTCCTGAACCTAATTTCCTCACAACCCAGGCAATCAGTCATAAAAAGAATGGGTGTTTCCTCCTCTGTCTCACAGACTCTACAAAATGGATCCGGCATGTGCCCCATTATGTAGAGATGTCTCCTTAAACCACAATATCCATTAAGAGATCCAACCAGATGCCTGAGAGCGCTCAGTGAAAAACACAGTAACGTCGTACTAATGGCCTTGTCTGGACCACCGATGAGTATTTTGGGCTGCTGAAAACCAACTGAGCTCATCCATAAGGATAAATGCTGTGAAGCTGTCCATGTCTGGAAGCGAAAATCCCCATGTGACCTGGCACCCAGACTAGAAACACATCCTTCAGAGAAGAAAGCTCTTCCAGTCTTTTAGAACATTCTAACATCAACCTGGAAGTGAAGACACATGAACTCAGAGCCTTCAGCGCAGCCTGCTGTACGAGTAGATACTAACATCTTTTATGTTAGTGTTGCGTACCCTCTTATCCAAGACACAACAAAGAATAGTATATACCTCAGCCTGGAAGACCGTGGTCCATTCACCAAGTGATCACCAAATGATCTCCGGTCTCAAAATAGACCGCAGCTCCAGACTTACCATTCATTCGGGAACCGTCCGTGTAACACCGGAAGTAAATCAGGTATCACGCCAGATGGACCCCAATCTTGACCAATCTTCTCTGGAGGGTAACCGGACACTGTAGAATGCTCGAGAGCACTTATAGAAATATTTTTCACTTTGTCTTGCGATTGGTAAAAAAAAAGTAAATGTGTATGTGTGTGTGTGTGTGTGTGTGTGTGTGTGTGTGTGTGTGAGGATGGGTTTGTAAACGAAAATACCTCAATATCGAAAAATCGCGGTAAGCCGAAAATTATATTCCATTTTGTTACCTCACCTCCGAAATCGAGAATAGGTTTTACTTTTTTTCATTTTTTTTTGTGTTTTAGAATTTTCTCGAAAAAGTTTCCAACGATTTTCATTACAATTTGTATACTAACTGCACACTTGATTTACTGCTTTTTTTTAAAAATATTTTTCTCGGAAAAGCTTTTTTTTCTTGTGAAATTATGGAGGAGGAGGAGTTGCAATTAAGCTTTTCTTCAAAGTGCCATATCAGCACAATTTTTGCATCTGCTATCTATTTTAATATTTAAGGTACATTAACACCATAACGGGATTTTAAGAAAAATCAATTATCCGGGGTAATGGGATTCGAACCATATGAATGAAGATTCATAGGATTCGAAGAGCGGAGAAGCACACATTAAATGAATCAAATTTAGTTACCCTCCTAGTTTTCAGCATTAAATAAAAGGATATGAGAAGATGAGAGAATGGATTTCTAGAGAAAGAAACTAGAATATATGCTGAACACTTAATAATGACAGAACACACAAACTGCAAGGAGTTTACAAGTAAATAGAAGTTTGGTAGCGAGAGATATATAGAGAGACAGATTGGCTGAATAGGTTGCTGACTGGTGTAAACTGGTCATAAACTGTCCTGAACTGTAATGCTCTCTCTCTTTTTATATGAATCGAACTGCCCCTACCTAGTCTGGCCTAGGTAGGGAGTAAGTAAATTTGATTCTGGTATTTTGTCTGTTGTAGCATGCATGTTCCTTTTATTCCTGACCGATCCATCATCAGAGGAAATTCACCAATTTCGCGTAGATAGTTTAGCCAACGCAATGTTTCTGTTACACTCACACTTGTTCGTTTGTTGTATGTGCGGGAGGATACAAGGTTATGTTACTATGTGTGTGTGCGTGTGTGTGTGTGTGTGTGTGTATGTGTGTGTGTTTTAATCACAAAATGGAATTATTAAAAATTATGATTAGACATTATAAAATAGTCTATAATAAATGTCATGTTTTGAAAAATACTTTATAACTAAATTTTAATAGTTGTGTTAAGTTGCTCTATGTTTTATCAGGTCATTTTTATTAGGGGTGAGGGCGATAAGAAAGGTATACTCCAGTAATTTTCTATAATAGTATACTCCTGAAATTTCTTATCGCCCTCCTTAATGAAAATGACTTAATAAAACACTGAGCATTCTTAACACCACTATTAAAATTTCGTTATAAAGTATCCTTCAAAACATGACATTTATTATACACTAATGTCTAATCATAATTTATATGAATTCCATTTTGTCATTAAACACACACACACACACACAGTAACATAACCTTATATCTTCCCACACATACAACAAACCAACAAGTGTGATTGTAACAGAAACACTACGTTGAAGTGAATTCTCTACACGAAATTGGTGAATTTTCTCGGATGATGGGTGAGAATCCGAAAACGGTCAGGAATAAAAGGAACCTGAATGTTACGACGGAAAATATAACAGATGTTATCCAGTATTGCGTACCCATCCATGTATTTAACATAAATTTGAATTGTTCGTTTAATGTGCTACTCCGCTCTTCGGATCCTATGAATCTTTGATGATTCGGATCCTTTTACATCCGGAATGTATTTTTGGAAATGTAATTTTTACAGAATAGAAATTTTCTTGGAATCGGCTCCAATGATTTTCTATAAACTAAATCTATGAATTTTGTTTATACAAATTTTTCAGTAAACGTTTATTTTAGAGCAGTTCTGCGGTAGATATAGATTTTAAGGGTTGTACGGTTTGATGGGCCTTATCATGTGACTACAAGGTACTCAATATTCTAGTACTATTTGCCTATTTGTATACAATCAACAATAACAATCAACATATTTCAGTGAGTCCGAATATGTGGCAAAATTTTACTTTAAAGAGAATTTAATATAGAGAATAATTGAAATAGAGAAAGTTGGGATAGTGTCTCACACTTATGTGTTTTTGTTTCAGTCACAGAACTACAGAGTTGCCGATCGAACGAAAATGTTGGACCTGCAACATTCTAAACTTATAATGCACAGTCTTGGGCGTCTGCATGCACTTTGCTATGTACTTCTTCAAAGGGGGCTTTTAAATAAAGGAGATTTAGCGCCATTCTATTGTGAAAAAGATGGTGCTGTATTCGATAATGTGTCTCGAGGTGCTTTAAAGGTGCTATCCAAAGTTATAGAAAAGTATTGGCCACCAGAATGGTAGGATATTTTTATTTTATTCCAGTGTTAACTTTGCTGTTTTGCCCAATCAACATAAAAAAAAAATGACTGTTTTTTTAATAAAAAATTAATTTTTTATTATCTGTTTTATGAATTTTGTATTAAAGTTCCAAATATAGCCCATTATGTTTAACAGTTGTAAGGCAAACTTTCTGCCAGTTGTTGCATTACCTCGGTGATACCAGTCTTTGGTTTGCAATCAATAAACTTCTGCACTCCAGTTTCAGCTTATCACTGTTCACTTCATTTGCGCAAGTGAGATGGAAATTTTTATCAGAAGTTCTTAAGTATTCATTATCCTAGTGGTCTGGTGAGGTCTAAGTTCATGAGGCATATCCTGCATTTTTGTTTACCTTTCCAATAGAATGGAGATGGTGTGTTTAAGCACAGCCAGTTTTGCACCAAGTACATTAATACTTGTGGTTCAATTAGACAAGGTAGCTTCTCGTAGAGCTTTACAAAGCCCTGATCCTTTCTAAGTTGTATCACCACTTTTGAAACTAATGCCGGGCAGTATGCTGATCATAGTTGCTGCAGAACTTAGTTTAGAGAAGGGCCTTATCTTCTAAAAGATAATATTACCTTCTTTACGCAATCGCAAGCGATTGGGTGTAGGGAGACAGTTCAATGTTTTCCTTCCCACTGCCTTGTTACTGTTCTAATGTAAAGCTTTTTAGAACCGGCTGCGGAATTATTGAGACTTACTTCAGCCAGATATCCTTCTTCCTTTACTTTTTTCTTAAAGAATCAGCAGAATGTAGATATCGTTGACGATTCTTAAGAGAAATAACTTCTCTTTCAAAAGAAATAGTAAAATATCCAATTGGGTGTGCGTAGAAATTTTTAATTGTGAACATTATCTGCTAATCTTTTCATTAGTTGATCCTGTTCTCTTTCATTATGCATAAACTTGTCAAGAAAGTTTTGGTGGATGGTGACAGCGTTACAATTCACCTGCATCCACACTCTTCCTAGATGCTGTAGTGACCATAACCAAATATGTCTGAAGAAAATAATAAAGTGAAGAAAATTAATGCTCAATTTTTCACGCGGACTTAACGTCCTACTAAGCATCTTGGACGGGGGCGGAACACATACCTTATATTAACAATTTTCCAGCAGGTATACATTTAGCAATTTTATCTCCTAAGTACATGTCCGTGCTCATTATCAATCAACCAAAACCTTATAGAAAACATAATAGATTCAAATTTCGGTTCTCATGTGTTAGAATTTTGGTTCCATTGACGTATCTCTTTTGTTATTTTTCCTAAATAGATTATATCTGTCTTTTAAAATAATTCTATTTCTTTTTAGGAAAGAAATTAGTGAAAGACTTCGCAATGAACAAGACCATGTAATCAAGAAATTAAACAATTTATTTCTACCTCAAGAAAATAATTTTATTACAATGTGTCATGGCGATTGTTGGGGACTTGCAAATATGATGTTTAAATTAGCCTGTGATGAGAAAATTATCCCGTAGCTGTCAAGTAAGTATATAAGTGGAAACAATATTTGAATAGAATCCGGTTATATGAAGTTAAAAAAATAGAAAGTTTCATATCGTGTGATATAATCACTCCCTTATATCCGGACAAGGTTCTGCAATACGCTGCATCTTTTCAATGATGAGGGATGACCTGGCTATTTTTGTAATTGACGCCACATATCCTCCCAGTTTAAAGTCGCTATTGAATGCCATGAACCATTGCCGCTAAGGTCTGCTGGTTGCTAAACATGTTTCAGGGGACCTCTCAACTCGCTCTCTCTAGAAAATTTGGGCGCCCCTGTCTGTGTTGGCAATGGAAAGAAGGATGTGTTCGCCATGTTGGATTCGTCATATCTGATTTTAACCGTTTCTTATATTTACTCAGGTTCGCAAACCATAAGTTGCTTATTGGTCAAACCATGGCTAGAGATCCAGTTCCCTGCCCTCAGAAAGTGGCCCAACAAACAATTTTAAATCAATATAAATAAACAATTTACTAATGCTTTTAAATACTCTTCAGTTATATTTGAAGTGTCTTTTCTTTCCAAAAAGTAAGGTAAAATATCTCTGGTCATACGTTAATTTTTGACGTTTCAACAATATTGAAATTCCTGCCAATTTTCAAATAGAACATTTAATGATGCTATTTGAAATTCAATTTAAAGGCTGGAATCCATAAATCTTATCTTCTAGAGATTAATATCACTAGCCTAACAATCCTGCCTTATTTATGTTTTCGCTTTTTGGTAACATTAACATGTGTGAGCAACTATTTTCAAAGAAGTCGATGAATAAAATTAGAACCAAAAGATCAGTAGAGCACCTTGAGAACTCAGTTGTAACTATTTCTATCGAACTAGATATTGCTATATTAATTTTCCAAATTCATGTCAGCTATCCCACTAGTTTTATGCAACCCACGTTAACTTCATGGTAAAGAGTTCAAAAC
>JAAEAF010000347.1:0-37495 GCA_011037195.1 Triatoma infestans
GGCACACCCCCACTACACTAGGACTCTCCTACTCCACTACAGAGGGGAGAACTTTCACCGGCTAGACCCGCCTACTGGACACCATCCCTACCACCTCAGAATCGTATATAAGGGGCCATCCACGACCAGAATGATCAGAGAGGGGGAGAGAGAGAAGTACTCAGCGATTAGAAACTCTTCTAATAGTTTTGGCGCTAGCTAGGCAGGCCCTTAACTAACTTCTCAGAGCATCTGCGCTAGGCAAGAGAGCCAGGCCGTTTACTCATCCAGCGATCACCGTTTCAAGACATCTGCGCTAGGCAGGAGAGCCAGGCCGTGTGTTCGTACAACGATCACCGATAAGTAGTGTGCGCTAGGCAAGAGGGCCAGGCCACTCTACTCGACGAGCGACGATTGACAATCTGTGTCACTCCCTGAGCGAACAGATTGGTCATAGCAACCATTTACTGTATATGCTTTTCAGAATATAGGTAACATTTTACTAAGTGTGCTTTGACATTTACTGGGTGTATTTTATTTTGCAGAATCACGAATCCTAGTTCCCCACACCCCCGGGATATTTATTCTGGGAGTGTGTTATAAAAGAAATGGCGCCCAAACGTGCAGCACGAGCTCTAGAACGACCATCGACGGAGCGACAGCCCAGCCCCGAATTAGGAGACATAAGCATGCAGCTCACCCCAGAGATGTTGCAGCAGCTGATACGAGGCATCAATCAAGACAGGCAGACCCAGCAGTCTGGCCTAATGATTGGGTGTACCGCACGCTACGGAGGAAAACCAGGAGAGGACCTGGATTTCTTCATCTCCGCAGCAGAGACGTACAAGGAAGCAGCCCGAGTGAGTGACAACCACGCATTAGCCGCACTGCCCATGCTACTCACAGACGTTGCAGGAACTTGGTGGCTCGGAGAGAAGGAAACCACCACAACATGGCCTGACGCCATACAGCAGCTGAGGCGAACTTTTGGACCTAGGAAGTCCAACGATCAGCTGTACCGAGAGTTTTTCAACACGCCGCAGGACAACAAGACCAGCACGGACCATTTGTCTGCAGCAAGCGAGCAATACTTGCTCAAATCACCCCGGCTCTGGACATCCATGTTCAGCTGGACATGACCTATGCGGTACTCCATCCCAGGTTAAGAACCCGCATCAGGAGGGAAACTGTCGATACCTTCTGGGCACTCGTGCAAGAGGCCAGACGTATCGAGCAGTATGAGGACCCAGCACTAGCAGCAAAGAAGCCAAACGAGAGGACAGGTGGCACTACCAGGTGTGACTACTGTGGCATCAGAGGCCACTAGCAGAAGGACTGCAGGAAGGCAAAGGCAGCCCACCCGCACAAGCAGCAGCCTACAGCACAGGCGGCCTACAGTTGTTTTGGTTGCAACAGACCGGGAGTATACAGGAGGAACTGCCCGGACTGCAACCAAACGAAGACGCAGCAAGAAAGAACAGGCTCTTTCTGTGCTGCCCACATACGGATCCGCACCCGGCAGAGGCCAGCACTCAGCTTTGCCGTGTGGAACCTAGAGGGCACTGGCTTTGTAGACACAGGAGCCAAGACCAGTATAGGCAGCCACCAGCTGCAGACCCTGCTAGAAGAACGAGGACATCCCCTCATCCTAACAACTGCTACAGTGACGCTAGCAGACGGAGAAGAAACAACGCAGCAGGTTGCACAGACGCAACTGCCAGTCAAACTGAAGGGAAGGACAATCCCGACCAGTTTCACATTCTTCCCGGGAGCCCGGAACACCCAGACGTTGCTCGGAATAGACTTCATTGAGGACGCTGAACTTATATTGGATTTTGGAGAACACAGGTGGAGGTTTCATGACAACCCCACACTCTACCCATTCACCAGAAAGGACAAGCCAGCACCACCACAGTTACAGATGGACACTGTGACTATGACACCGCAGCCAGCACTACTCAGCCCACTGCCGCTGACTCCAGTAAAAGGAGACACACAAGTTCCTAGGGAAACCCAGAACACGGTTGTGAAGGTACCACAACCCACATCAGGAAGAATACAGATGGACACTGTGACTATGACACCGCAGCCAGCACTACTCAGCCCACTGCCGCTGACTCCAGTGAAAGGAGACACACGAGAAACTCAGAACACGGTTTTGAAGGTACCACAACCCACATCAGAAAGGATCAGCCCACCGCCGCTGACTCTAGGAGCAGAAGACACACGAGTTTATGGAACAACACAGGAAGCGATTGTGCAGACGCCACAATTCAGGACAACCATGGTCAGCCCGCTACCACCCACACCAACAAGAACGCTAGTAGAGATGGAAGCTACCGAAGAGGCCATACTCGGAGGCTATGGACCCTCACCACCGGTACAACAGGACTCCACCAGGGGTAGGTGGATAATACACCGTTGCGAGCCCACCGAAAGGACTCACCACACGCCCACCAGGCATAGCCATCTAGACTTCCATAGGGTATGGGCGGATGACACCCTATGGCCATCGGAGGAGCAACTACAGATTTTCACCATAGACGTGGAGCTTAGAAAAGACGAAGGCACCCGGCTCACTCGAGCACAACAGGAGCAGGCTAATGAGATACTTGCTGCTCACGAGGACGTGTTTGGAATTCCTACAGAGCCTACGCCACACGCAGAACACAGGATAGACACCGGAGAGGCATCACCTATAGCAGCACCCATCCTCCAGCCTGCCGATGAGACTCGCCCCTTCACTATCAAAACCGACGCTAGTGCTTATGCTATTGGAGCAGTCTTAGTCCAGGGGGAGAAAGAAGAAGAACATCCCGTGGAGTACGCCAGCCGCCTGCTTACAGCGCCTGAGAGAAACTACACGACGACCGAACGAGAAGCACTCGCCTTAGTATAGGCAGTCTTCAAGTTCAGAGGATATATCGAGGCCAGCCCCACGTTGATAGTCACAGACCACCAACCACTACAGTGGCTGATGACCCTGAAATCACCTACAGGCCGACTCGCCCGTTGGGCCCTGCAATTACAACCCTACGTATTTCAGATCAAATACACACCCGGAAGAAGCAACGCAGTGGCCGACACGTTATCAAGGCCCCCTGAAGAAGAGAATTACGCAGTCTGTACCCTCACTATAGACATGCCGAGGAGAAGCGCTACGGAAATCCGGGAAGAACAGTCCAAGGATCCCGAGCTGAAGAAAATACTAGACGCCTTCACCGATCCAGAGCAAGATGGTGAAGCAGCTAGATGGTCCGCCAGAGGTTATCTAATATCGAATGGTTGCCTTTACAGATACGCCACCGACGAGGAGGGGGACAACGCACAGCTAGCTGTTCCAGTACACGAACGAGTAGCTATACTAAAGGAGTACCACGATGCGCCCACAGCAGGACATAACGGTATTCACAAGACCTACCAGAGGATAATTCAGCATTATTACTGGCCAGGAATGCGACACAGCATTGAAGAGTATATACGAGCTTGCACGACATGCCAGAGGTACAAGGCATCCAACTTGAAGCCCGCAGGACTCCTCAGGACCCCACCAATGAACCAGCGATTCGAAGTCATCGCCGTAGCCTTATTTGGTCCCTTACCCGAATCAGTCGAAAGGTACAAGTGGATATTAGTCATCGAGGACACAGCATCCCGATGGATAGAGCTTTTTCCCTTACAAGAAGCTACGGCACAGCGCTGCGGAGAACTACTACTGAACGAGTTCTTCTTACGATACGGAATACCAAGGAAGATGATCAGCGACAATGGAACGCAGTTCATCAGTCACGTGATGCAGTACATCATCTTCTGTTTAGGCATTACACAAGCCTTTACACCAGTCTACCACCCGGCAGCGAACCCCGTGGAGAGACGAAACCGAGAACTGAAGACGCAGTTAGCTATCCTCGTAGGAGAAGACCACAGCGATTGGCCAAGGAGACTGCCCGCTATCAGATTCGCTCTCAACACCGCTGAATGCCAGGCTACCAAGATGACGCCTGCATACTTAACGTTTGGAAGAGAATTACGGACCCCCGCAGAGATCCAACATGACTTAAGAGAAGTCATCTCTTCAGAGAATTTCATCGCCGAAATCACGCCAGCCCTCTCGCGCATGGCAGACACCTACTATAGAGCCCGAGACAACCATGAAACGGCTCAGGACCGGCAGAAGAAATACGCAGACCAACGAGCACGCCCCGGACCCCAGTACGCGCCCGGAGACCGCGTGTGGATCACTACCCACACACAGAGCAGTAAGACGAAAGGACGAACAGCCAAGTTCGCTCCACGAAGGGACGGACCCTACGTCATTCTACACGCACAGGGACCCGTCAGCTATGAAGTAGCAGCCGAAGACAACCCGACGATACCACTGGGCACATACCACGTGTCAAGCCTGACGCCCTGCACCGCAGACGCCCAGGAGAAGCCAATCCGAAGGTTAAGGAAGAGAGGCCGACCACGCCATTGATGTGAGCTCAGCCATTGCAAGCAACACCTGAGCTCAAGGGGGAGGATGTAACAACAGTTCTCCGCCCGGCCACCAGGTTTGCACCAAGTGGACCTTTCACTAGGGAGGCACACCCCCACTACACTAGGACTCTCTTACTCCACTACAGAGGGGAGAACTTTCACCGGCTAGACCCGCCTACTGGACACCATCCCTACCACCTCAGAATCGTATATAGGGGCCATCCACGACCGCAGATATCGGGAGATAGAGAATACTCAGACGATTAGAAACTCTCTAATAGTTTTTGGCGCTAGCTAGGCAGCCCTTCACTTAACTTCTCATGAGCTCTGCGCTCGCAAAGAGCCGGCCGTTTACCCTCCTCCAGGATCACCGGGCGGGTTTCAGACATCTGCTCTAGGCTGAGAGCCATGCCGTTTGTTCGGACTACGACACCGTAATTAGTGTGCGCTAGCAAGAGGGCCAGCCACTCTACTTCGACGACGACGATTGAAATCTGTGTCACTCCTGACGACAGATTGTTCCTAGGCAACCATTTCCTGTAATAGCTTTTCAGAATAAGGTCCATTTTACGTAAGTGTGCTTTGACATTTAACTGGGTGTATTTATTTGCAAACACGATCCTATTCCCCACCCCCGTTCTATTTATTCTGGGCAGTGTGTTATACATTCATTTCTATCTGCACACTGCAACACCTTACAGAATTCCTTCTGCATTAATTATGGAATTATTACGAGGTTAGCAATGCACTGAGAAGGCTGCGGGCGCCAATGACCACAAATGTTGACCCGCCTTAAATTAAAACAAAAATTCTAACGATTTTCTTTAAACTTTGAATTCCAATTAGTAACGTAAAAGCCCTTATTTGAATCATTTTATTTGGAAAATCTATTTTTGTAAACTTTCTGAGGAAGCTACAACATTAAACTTGCCTCTACAATGCCAATTCGATACAATTTACAAGTCAAACTTTTTTTATTATATTAAAGTCCAATTAAGTGCCTTGTGGTACACCAAGTTTGAAGAAAATCAGTTAACAGACGGCAAATTTGTAGAATTGTTTGAAGCTTTGGATTTAAAAATAGTTTCATTTAATGATTTTTCATTGAACTTAAATGCCAATTGCTCAGGTTCTAGGAAATCTTTCAACATTTCAAACACCTGGTTGTCAGGATGTACGTCCAACACATCACTGCATCAATTGAATAAGAAAAAATCACACACCGGAAAATATATATATTTTTTTTTTAATGAAAATTCTATGGTAATAAGACAAATTAGATTATTATTGTATTAAATAATTAGAATGTTTGATTACTAATCGAATGGAACTGTGCGATATGTTTATATTGCAAGTTAGCGATTGTAATTAAGCTCTCTGCTGCTTGTGTCCAGCTTACTGGCTAATTATGTTTGTTTGTGGGTATGGGTATATGACTATACTTGCTGACCCAGTATCACAAGTCGCATTTCCATCCTCTTATCACAAATGGTTATCTTCCTCTTCTTCTTCTGCTTGTGTATACGCCTTTATTACAACCCCTCTTTCTTCATTTTGATCTTGTTCTGTTCTCATTATCCTGGTTATATTCATTGAATAAAATAAACATTTCAATGTTTTGAATAGTGTATAAGAGCTCTTTGTTCTTATATAATGTTTTTATCTAAAATTAATCTCGTTTAGCTACCGCCAGGGAATCTGATGTGAAATAGAAAATCCGTCAACTTGCGATTTTCTTTAAACTTACAAACTACACACTGGAACACCTAACGCATATGTTTCAAACATTTATCTAGGAAAATGGATGTTTGACGGTTACTCTGTTTGATATTAAGTAGATATGATTAGGTTGTCTCTAAACTTCAATTAAATAAGCATTTTTACTATCAAATAATTTAAGTTTCTCTCAATGTATTGCTAGAATGCCAAATTTTTAATAAAATCGGTTGACTGGAAGTATGAAGACAGAAGACAAGAAAAAGATTAGATTTCAGAATTTACTTAAAATAAACAGTTCCAAAAACTTAGTAAACCTACTGCCAACTACTTCTTACATA
Source organism: Triatoma infestans (assembly GCA_011037195.1). Lineage (NCBI taxonomy): Eukaryota > Metazoa > Arthropoda > Insecta > Hemiptera > Reduviidae > Triatoma > Triatoma infestans. Next base: position 6,516 of record JAAEAF010000347.1, read on the forward strand.
ACACATTTCCCAGAACCTAAGCAGTTGGCAAAGTTGAGAAAGAAAATTCCAAAAACTTAAAACTCAAATAAGCGTGATAGGCTTTTATGTTTGTAATTAGAATTTGAAGTTTAAAGAAAGCCGTTAGAATCATTTTTCTTTTTTTCAATTTAAGTGCGCGTCAACATCTTACCAAGCAGGTACTAGTTGAATGATTACAATGTAAGTCCAAAAGATATCACCAACATATTGAACAATCACATTTAAAATTTAATGGAGCACCTCACAAACCCCTGAAATCAATTTTTCCGTAAATATGTTTCAGATAAAAGTGATTGGTGAAGTAAGCATTCCAGGTTTGAAAAAAATCATTGAAAAAATTTTGGAGTAAATATCAAAAAAACTCGACAACCTATTCAGTAAAGTCGCACTTACGGTTAATCAATTTCTTCAACAATTTTGAATTCTGGCATTGCTTCTAATTTGGTTTAATTTATTTAGGTGGCAGAATCACATAATACAGAAGTGGTAGTTCAGAGGAAGGCTTGAAGTGCTTCCTCCCACCCCTAGAACAACCAAAAATAAATTTTTCTGCAAAAGTGCTTCGGTAAAAGTGCTACGCACTTTGTGTATAGAAAGCCATCGTTAAAAGAAGTTTAAAGACAATCGGTGGAGCTGTTTTCGAGAAAATAATGAAAAACAATGAAAAACCGAAAAAAACCTTCAGTAAAGTCGCACTCCCGGTTGATGATGAATTTTGCACGAGATCTTCGAGCCTGATGCGGTGGTAGTTTCTAAACGGAATATCAAGTTTGTACTTCCTGCGACCTTTTTGCTTTGTAAGTATTCTGACTAAATGTGATTACATTATAGTCCAGAAGATTGCGCCTTGATCACATGCCGATTAAAAACTTGAAATGATTTCCCCAGAAAACTTCTCTAAAGTCGATTTTTTCCAGAAAAATATTTCAAAGAAAAGTGATAGGCGAGTGAGCAATCCAAATTTAAATAAAATATTGGAGCCGTTTTCGAAAAAACTCACACACAGATATATTTAACTCAATCACATACATACCGACCATTCGCTAAAAATAATCTTTCGCATTCAGTTGACATCAACACATGTATTTCCTTGAAAACTCAAAAAATTTGACCCGACCGCAATATTTTCTCTTACTAGGACTGAGAGAAAGTTTTAAAAAAGCACAAATCATCGATGTCGACCACTAAATGACGTCGCTCATCTGTTTAAATTACTTACGCTTGTCAAGTTAAATTACCTTGTATATTGAATATTCCAGAAAATCCATTCAGAATTTAAATTAATTTTGATTAATAAACTACCAAACCAACTACATATTGTGATACTAGTAATAAGATTGGATAGTATTTAATCGGCGTGAACATACGCAAGTTATAATCTATTGATGGAAGTGTTTAGCATTAGGCAGCTTAGACCAGAGAGTGATTGGATTTGCCCCATACGTGCCACAAGTATCTTTTAATTTTCTCCAATTGCTGTTAGAGGGAGTATTGATGGTATCAAATTTTCGATATCGAGTTTTCACCGGAAATACAGTTTTGAGATCTCCTGAGTCCAAAAAAGAGGTTTCTAGAAAATGTTATGTGTGTGTGTGTGTGTTGTGTGTGTGTGTGTGTGTGTGAATGTGAACAGCATAGCTCAAAAACGAAAAGTCGCAGAATGTTCAAAATTGACATTTCTTATGGGTATCGCCATAGGACCCGACAGGAACATACCAGTCAAAATTCCTCAGTTGATGGATTTCGCCCGAAATCTTCATGTCTGATGCCGGTGGTAGTGCCTAAAACGGAATGGCAAGTTTAAATTTCCTGCGACTTTTCGTTTTTGAGATATTCTGTTAACACACACACACACACACACACACACATACAGACGATTTGCTAAAAGCATTTTTTCGTATTTAGGGGACCCCCAAAACATGGATTTCCGGTGAAAAACTAATTTCGAAAATCTGGCAGGATGGCAACACTTCCTCTCTAATGGGAGTAGGAGAAAGTAAAAAAAAACTATGCATGGTAAAATAATAAAGAAAGTTGACTTAGATGAATTGAAATAAAGTGAAAATAGAGAGTAAATATTTTTTAAAGAGAAGGAAAACGAGCTCGCAAGAAGAATAAGAACCGACGTCAAAAAAGTGAAAAGAAAAATACGATGAATTATGCTGTTATTATACAGTGGTGGCAACACTGAGAACCATAGCATCATTCTAGAGCTATGTTGGCAGCTCTGCTCCACCAGCAAAGTCACTGCTGTTATGGAAAAAGCTGGCTGAGATCAAGGCTGTCGGACTTTTCTTTTTCATTTTCTCTTTCTTTTCCTCTCTCCGGGAAATATTGCAGTGTTACAACCAATCTCTCTCGGCCGGCTGTCATATCGCCCGATTCAACACAACCCCGAGCGTTTTCCCCATAACGCACACATACAGATGGTCGACGTAGCTTGACTCTTTCTCTCTCTCTCTCTCTCTCTCTCTTACACACACACACACACACACACAAACATACACCCTCGCTCTATCTATGATTCACTGGAACTGTCGCAGAAGTTCTTAGTTTTCTCTACTTCTCTGTATTACCGCATCACTTCAACACTCTAAAAATTATACTACCCCCCCCCCCAGAGGAGCAGAGAGCATTCTTTTGAAAAATCATCTTCCAACTACACTGACACACTTATCCTAATCGTTTACTATTTCCTCAAACAGTTATTTTTCATCAACTGTACATTGAAGACGCTCCACTTTGTTTTTGCTTGATCTTGCCTCTCGCGTATCCTTTGGTAAACAATATTTTTCTCCGATTCACTTTTAATTAAAACTTCAATTTCCTTTCGACAAGTTAATAAAATATTTTCATTAATGAAAAGTTCAATATTAATTACTATTTTCTCTTAGTGCTACAAAAGGAAGTATTGAGATCGTGTCAAACTTTCGGGCCTGAGTTTTCACCCGAAATACATGTTTTGATGTACGTAAAAATGTTTTCAATTTATGGTCTGTGTGTCAGTGTGAACACAATATTAAAAAAAAAGAAAATGAAATGTCTCAGGAAGCTTAAACTAGGTATACAATTTAGTTAACACCCCCGGCATCAGACAAAGAAAGTTTCGGTCAAAGTCATGAACTTAGCGTGCGATTTTACAGATTGCAATTTTCAATTTTACGCAGATTTCTGGAAACGGCTCCAATGATTTTGTTTACAACATGTTCCCCGTTTTTTTTGAAACATTTTTCCTGGAAAATTGATTTATTGGAGGTTCTAGGGAAGCAGTAATGGAAAATGTTTCAAATAAAAGTGATAGAATGGTATTTATTTTTGTATGTAGACAGTGCACTAAGTTTGAACAAAATCGTTGCACCTGCTTTCTAGAAAATCGCAAAAAAGTGAAAAAATAATCCAGTAAATCCCACTTCCGGTTGATGGATTTTGACCGAAACCTTCACGTCAGATGCGACAGTACATCTAAACTTAATAACACCTTTATTAATACCAAGATTGAGCTTCCTGCGACTTATTTTTGAGAAATTTTATACATAGACAGACAGGCACACTACACTCACTCACACACACACACACACCGTTCGCTAAAAACATTGTTATCATACTCAGGGGAAGTTAATTAGGGTTTATAAAAGCCAGGTTTTAGCTGGATCAAACCTATTGTTCATGCCAAAAAGTTTTAATGCCACAAATCGGATTTACTTGTTAACAGCAGTAGGTCATGCACTAGGACCCACTTGTAGTGGTTAGCAGTTTTATATACTCACACAGATAAATTTGCTTTTCATATGAAATTCTAACTTCAGCTAGGGTTTGTTGTCAGCATAAAGTCGTAAAAGTAAAATGGACTAAAAGACTCTCCTAGCAGATAGCCCTTGTATCTTTACATTTAACACACACACTCGGAGATTTAATTAAGACTATCACCGAGCAAGTCCCGAGCTACACAACGTACACTCCTAATAACTTTTATTATTTCATTTAAATATTCATTAATAAATTAGGTAAATACCATATTAGCAAACGGTATTTGGTATGAAAATTGGAGGGAATACATGAACATATCAATTTAATAAAATTTCCAATTAAAAAAATCCAAATAATGCATGTTGCATCCCGTAAGGACGAGAGTTACTGTACACACTACCTTATATAGAATGCGGTAGGGTTCTAAGTACAAGGATCCGAACTGCCCAAGTATACGCTCTCCACTACCCCTAGAATTTTCATGACGTCACACTTCTCTAAAGAACAGTAAATATGACAGTGCATTTCAATGTTGTCACACCCACAATTAGGTCTATCCACGTACTTTACTTCGGGCATAGTTTACTTTTATTTTACTTTCTCTTACTGTTTGAAATCGTGAAAATTTTGAAAATTGAATTTTTCACCAGAAATAAGATTGACGTTACCGGAAAGAACTGGTCTGAAACACTCACACGACATTCTCTCAATCCAATTATTAAAAGTCAAATTGAATTTTTTTTTAAAATTTGGAAAGTTTACTAAACGTTTATTTGGCCGAACTTGATATTTCGTTAAAGTGTCATCAAGAGACCGGAATTAGATGACCGGAAGTGAGTTTTTACTGAAAAGTATTTTTCAGTTTTCTGCTATTTTCTTGCTATTTCAAAACGGCTCGAACCATTTTTTTCACATATAAAGAGCTACAACTTTTATTTAGAACATTTCTTCTAGTAAAGTCATTTAAGGGGGCTTTTGGGAGGTGCGGAATTATGTCCTCCTCTAAAGAGCTATCTTAGTTGATTATACAATTCTACCATCTAACCAAAATTACTTAGAAATAAATTATTAAAATTCTGAGTGTCAAGAAAATCAGTAAACCGAATATGGTTTTTTACTGAACAGCTTGTTTCAGTTTTTGCAATTTTCTCCACAAAAACGCCGACGAATTAAATTAAATTTCGTATACTAACTATAAATTTGTTAGTTACAATTTTGTAAACTGCAGGAAGAGAAAGTTGTGTGCGTATTTCACACCAGATTTTTTTTCAATTTATTTTTTCCTTTTTTTTTCTAAAATGGTGGAAAGGAGGAAGAAGGGGATTTTTCTTTTTCTTTTTTCTGTGGAAGAGGGCAAGAAGGGGGTATTTTTCTTTTCAGTCTCGTTTTATACTATTTTGATGTATAAGTTATATTATACTAGTACTACTTAGTAATTGAGCTGTCAACCAACCTGTCATGTACTATACTATATAATATTGTACACTACACCAAAATAAATATAAAAACAGTAAAGTATATAGTGGTAAAATCGTACATTATACGAGGTTGGCAATTTAGAGTGAAACAACTTAATAAAGCAGTTTCCTTGGAGCCTTCCCAACAACAATTGTGCTAGAAAAATGTTTCAAGTAAATAAGTTAGGAATTAAGGAATAAGTGAAGTTTAATGAAATACTGAAACAAGAAAAACTATTCAGTCGAATTGCACTTTTGTTGAGGATTTTGACAGTAGTAACCTTGTCGAATGCAATTTAGGAGGTGCCTGAATTGAATATCAAGTTTCAACCTCTTGCCTTTCCTTTCATAGTTAGAAACCTCAAAGCACGAACTTTTGTTGAAAACCAAATTTCAACAATCTTACATGTTCACAATACTTCTAAAGAGAAATTAAAATAAAAATTAAATTACAAAATTGACAATATAAAAAAAGTTAAAAGACAAGATAAAAGTTTTCAATTATTTTAAATAAGTGCGTAGATTTAGATAGGAAGAAGAAAAGAAATGCAAAATATAAAAATACAAACAGTAATCCCAGAGTTTTCAATCATGCTGAAAGGGGTTTTCTTCTTAATGTTTGAGTGATGGGAAAGAAGAGAACACTAGCTTTTCTTTTTACGATTCAGACACCAATGCTGAAGTATTTGAAATCTCACAAACATTTCAATAGAAAAATCTCTCCTATTTTCTTTTAATATTTCTCCCTTTTATATCAAGCTTTCCATCCCCCCCCCTCTTCTTTTACCTTTTCTTCATGCTCCTTTTTCCTCCCAAAGTACATTATTAGATTTCTTTATTTCTATTCATGAATTTTCTCAATATTTTATGGTAATTTTTATTATTCTCCCACATTGCTTTAAGGAGAAATATTGCAATCTTGTTAAATTTTCAAACTTGGGATTTCACGGTAAGGGTTTTGAGGACCTCTGAGAGCGAACGATATCTCTCTCCCGCTCTCTCTCTCTGAACAAATTATCTCAAACCAGGCAAATCACCAGAACTTAAAATTGTATATTCCGCAAATATATATCCAGTAAACTGATTTTTGCTGGCCTCTTGTGAAGCGATGGAGCGAGGACCTCTATCTAGCCTCTAAAGTGATATTTTAAAATAGTGTACCTTATTACTAGCTACAAAATACGAAAGAGAATAAATAATTGAAAATGTTGAAAAACTACCAAAGAAATGTTAAAGAGAACAATGAAAACGGTTCCAGAACATTTTCCTTAAGCTTAGTAGATATATGTACATACATAATCACACAGACCTGCTGCTTTTATTTAAAACAATTTCCTCCAAAAAAACTGATTTCGAAGATTCTTGGAAATCTGAGCGTCAGACTTTTCTAACATTTATTTCAAATGAATGTATCGAGCCCGTCAATACGAAACCAAAATATTGCACAAACTCACATAACATATGAAGTGTAATGTCACAGATTCCTCAGCACCGTTTAAAATAATTTTTTCCTGAGATCAACGTACAATAGATTACAAATAGAAGTAATAGGTTTATATCCAAGCAGCTAAAATCCCAAGTTTAAAGCAGATCGTTGTGGCCATTTTCAAAAAAATTACAAAAACACTCAGAAGCCTATACTGTAATGCAGCACTTTCTGTTAACAGAATTTTTCCAAATTTGGAATTCTAGCAATGTTTCTAAAGTATGTTAATATTATGCAGGTGCCAGAACCATAAATTGTACTCAATGAAATGGTACTTCAATGAAAAGCTTAAGGTTACTGTTCCCTGCCCACCCCCCGAAACCCAAGAAATCAATTTTCCCGGTAAAAATGTTCCAAATAAAATGCATTAGGTCTCTATGTATGCAGATAGTATGAGGAATTTAAAGAAAATCGTTAGTGTCAGTGGCGAGAAAATCGCGAGAAAATGGAAAAACATTCAGTCAAGTTGCACTTCCGGTTGATGGATTTTGACATTTTAGCTTTAATAAATTATAGCAATCAGCTTACTTTATAAATTTAATTTTTGCTACTTATACTGCTAGATTTAAGCTTCTGAAAAACACAGGATCAACAAATACAATCAGACACCAATTTTGCAATAGGACAAAGTACACAATCGACTAAAAAAGTCGCACCCACAAAAAATATGGAGCCATGTTTGCCATATTACATAATTGCGCATAACTAACACATCCAGGATATTGGCTACACAGTTGAACACATCCTTCCAACTGATGACGCCCCAGACCGAACCATTGCCGAACTCTACCAATAAAACTTAAGCTTCCTGCAATTGATTGGTTTGAGATATTTTTTTCTGTCTCTCTCTCTCTCTCTCACACACACACACACACAACATACACAAAAAACTTTTTTCGTATATAGGAACCATGTATTTCCGGTGAAATTTGACAGATCGCAATACTTTAAGTAATAAGAGAAAGTAAAAATGAATAAATTTTTTATTTGATAATTCCAAAAAGAAATTGAAGGCAAACATATGTAGCCAAAGAATAGAAAATTCATAAGATCCAACACTTTTCCAAAATAGAAGACTATTTCCAAAAAATGATGACTATACAAAATTTTATTAATTAATTAATTAATATCTAAAACAAATTATAATTAAAGATAAAACGTCAGTGTTATAGATGGAGGTAATTACAAAACTCGTTTAGGGACTTTCAACGTTCAAACAGAATTACTAATTAAACCAGAATTATATAGAGATCGAGAGCGTGCTTTTATTGTAAATCGCGACAAGGTAAATCGATAGATGCAGACTGTACACAGAAAGCAGTGGTTAGGCCGCAACTTTATAAGAGCTAATAATCAACAGTCTACTAACAAAATATTTAGCTTTGAATAAATTATAGCAATCATCTTAGTTTACAAATTTATTTTTTGTTACTTATACTGCTAGCTTTAAGCTTCTGAAAAACACAGGATCAACAGATATAATCGGTACCATATTTTCAATACCACAAAGTACACAATCGACTAAAAAAGTCGAACCCACAAAAAATAAGGAGCAAAGTTTGCATGCAAGTGCGCCGCATAACTAACACATCCAGGATATTGGCAACACAGTTTGGTACATTCTTTCTGACATCCTCCATTCTTGGGCAGATGAGTAATGAACTTGATGACGCCCCAGACCGAACCATTACCGAACTCTACCGTTTTGGAACTCAGTTCGTGATCTGCGTGTATCTGTTTGGTGTAATAAGTTGGGTTGCGTTCAAGGCACTATATTAAAGGATCTTCAGTTTCAATTGATTCTAAAACAGTAGAAAGGAAGTATGTTCTAGGAGACAGATGTGTCCCAGCCAAAATGGGCATTTTCACTTTCAGTTTGAATTTAGTGATAAATTGCCGCCCAGATAATGCAGCATCCAGTCCAGTCAAGTAGAACTGCATGGATATGTAGTTGTGATTTTCCAATAACTTCCCTTAAGCATCTTATTGCATCACTTATAGGATACTGTGCTCTAAGATTTCTCTAGACAAAAGTCGTTTCTCTAGATGGTTTTCAAGACTGAAAGTGTTGGTTATTAAGGAAAAAGTCATCAACTATGCAGATCTGTCTGGGTTGTGAGCAGATCAGATTCACACTTTTGATTAGAACAGGAAGAGCTTAAACTGTTTTCCGTCTGTTTAGTCTGTTCTGGCATCTGTGGATTTAGATCAAATAGCCGGACTGAACTTTGATCTACATCCATCTTGTTGAAATTCTTTAGCAAAGATTGGACCCCATTTACCAAACGTACTGGTGCAAGCAACATTATGCAAACTACAGACATTTTCTGGTTCAGTTTTTTTTTTAGATTATCCTGCAAAGGAAGGTGTAAGCATCATCATAGGGGAAAACGGACTAGCCAATCTTCAGCCTATTGCGTGTATCTCAGCCTAACAATACGAACAACACTTATAATGACACTTCCAATACTCACACAATGTCTGTGAGTCATGTAATTGTTGTGGTCTAATAAACTTTGGCTCATCATCACACACTTACTAACAACTATTATTACTACTGCAGGAGATCACGGAGGAGCGGACAGTAAAAATACACTTTTTCAAGGTAGGACAATTTCAGAAAAGTGTATTATTATTGACCACTCTTGGCGATCTGCTGCAATTATAATATAACGGTTGAGAATCATTTTTTTTTTTTTTAATTTAAGGCGTGTCAACATCTGTGGTCACCCGGAACCTTCTCAGTGCACTGCCGGCCTCTGTAGTGTTCTAGCGTTCTCTCGTTGCAGACACACTGTCCATCACCGGACAGTGAGCTGTAGAGGCTCCTAGGAAGAAAAAATCTAAGGACAGCACAGCTGGACTCGAACCCGCGTGGGAGTCCAGTACGCTAACCACTTAGCTATTCCTCTCCCTCATTATTATTATTATTATTCAAAAGAGGAGAGAGTAACTAAACTCTATGCAATTCTAAGCCTCTCTGGGTCCATAGAGAAAAGAACAATAAGAAACCCGTCTAACCCACCGGAGATTCACCATATGAAACAAATCTGATCATAACCCAAACGGAAACAGCCTCAACTTTTTCACACACATCCTTTTGCGTCCTGAACCTAATTTCTTCACAACCTATGCAATCTTGTCATGAGATGGATGGATATTTCTCAAAAAATCTATACGAAAGAGGTGCTGTCAAAAAGCCTCATCAAGTAGAGATGTCTCCTTAAATCACAATTCCCAGAATGGGATCCAACGAGATGCCTGAAAGAAGTTCGTGAAAGACACACCATCATCTCCTCATTAACCATCCTCCGAACTCACGTTGAGCAGATGAGAATTAAGGATGAATGCTGTGAAACCATCCATGCCCGAAAGCTCGACAAATATTTGCCTAAAGACACGCCAACAGCAGGCTCAGGACCAGTGAATGAACGCAGAGAGCCGGCCCAATTTCGTCAACCTCTCCTTCAACTCCTCATATCCCGAAATACCAATATGACCCAGACTAGAATAACATCCATTAAAGAAGATAGTTGTTCCAGTCTTTTGGAACATTCTAATGCTAATTTAAAGGTGAAGACACAAGAACTCAGTGCATTCAACGCAGGTTGACTAACTCTCCCGCGCAGATACAAACCCGCCAACAATTATCCACAGATCGGGGAGAGATGATTTTACAACCACGCATTCTACTATTATTCAAGATTCAACTACAACAATTCGCCTCTCCCATCAGCTTTATGAAGGTAAAGATGTTTGATGATATTCGCATCTTTCGACGGTAATTAGCTATAGTTTTTTTTCAGCTTCCCGAGGTCTGTCAAGAACTAGTTCACCCAACTTCCACTCAGGTCATGAACCGGTGTAACATACACACGATTATCTATTACTGGAATTCCATTAACAGTAGACAAATTTTATTGTACCCATCACACTTTTTATGTCCACAATAAGATTCAGTGCCATAAAATGTGGCACATTAAGACTTTATCTCGATAATATCTACAAGAATGGAAGACATTCACTTTATGTTTATCGTCAATAAAATCTAAACTTTATTTATTACTGCAATAAAACTTGTCATCTTTTTTCTTTTTTTTTACGTCCAAATAATTTCAGATTTTGTTTTGCGTTAGCATTTTCCCATTCAGCCATCATATTTATTTTCATATTGAAATTTAAATTTGGGTCAAACATATTATGAAAACAGACCATCGCTATCAAACCTGTTGACGATTTCATTTCAGCTAGTGCCGTCAGAACATTGTTAGAAAACAATCTTCTGTTTTCACAATCTAATATTCCCATGTGTTATTGTTCTAAGTGTCATAATGTCTGGTCAGCAGATCCTACAATATATCTCCATCATCAATGGAAATCAAATGGTTGAATTCCTATTCTACATTGCATCGATCATTCCATTAACGTAAAGGCGGGCCTCAATGCTACGAGTCGCTTAATCCGTTATTAATAAATAAGGCTCTTCGAGCAAAGCTATTTTGATAAATTGCTGCCGATTGTTTTATAAAATTAGTGGAGAGCAAGTTTTCAGCTGATGCGGGTAGTTTCACTTCTTCACCATTTCTTGGAGCTTCTTCAACCATTGTACTTGATCATACAATATTGTATTATATTAGCCCAGAGTGTTCCCTGGTACTGACAAAGCAGGTCTCTATTCTGCCATCACATAACGGGCGAGCAATTCTGGTTATTATTTAAAGAGGTAATCATGATATAGTGTATAATTTAATATCTATCACTTTTATTTGAGACATTTTTCTGGAAAAATTCATGTTTAGGTAGTTCTTGAGAACTGGTGGGGATAAATTTCAAATGCTATATGGGGTTGCCTGGATAGATATTGTCCCCAGCCCCCGCCGACATTACTGTTTATATTAGGACAAATGGAGAGAATTTCTCATTTTATAACACAGCAGTAAGAGAAAGACGTTTAGCATGTTTCTCGCCAGATTTTTTTATATAAAATAGATTTCTTCTTAAAAATCTTTGCGTCACCTAATGACTCACCTCTAATTGTCCAAACAATAAGAAATATGTCGATGCGAGATCCTCCTGAGTAAGTGCAGATATGGCTTAACTTGCAGGACTCCTTCCCAATAATTTCAAGCTTTGATTGCGCATCAAATATGAGTGAGCATTGTCCTGAACTAAGATGCGCCTCTCCTCTGCAAACCATGTCGCTCTGTCTGGATCGCATGCTTCACTTTATATTCAAGCATTTCTCTTTAGTAATGACTATTCTTTCCACAAATCTAGCCCCTTCATCCAAACAACTTTGTTTAAATTCCTTGGAATTACGAAGCCAGATTTCATTGGGATAGTCCGCCAATTGCCTGTGAACTCACTTTGCACATATTGCGATAGTTCGGTCTATGGTGAATAACTGAATGAAATGTGCCAAGATTACATTTTGAACCAGTTTTTTCTGTCGTTACTGGCACGTCTTCTTGACGTACGGAGATTCAAATAATAGAGTCGAACCTATTGGCGTTTAATAACAAAACAGACACACTGGTTTGAATTTGTAGAAGTTAGCCAGAGTACAAATTACGTATGTCGCTTAAGCATTAAGGAGTAAGTCTCCGAAAGTTTTTTTACCTACGCTGAAGGAGTAATTGAGATTATGGATACTGAAACTGTGGTCAAACAGGTTTTAAACTGATTACAGTTATGATATCAAAAGTATGTTAATCTTATATTTACAGTTCTTTTTCTTAATGAACGATCCGAAGTTGTCAGTATAAAATTTGTTGTATGCAAAGTTTTCAGTGTAATATTTATGCACTTTTTTGCAGTTTTACAGAACTTATAAAACAGTGTCGTACTTGGTACATTTACTAATTTTCCCCATTCTCAGATTGTGGGTCATCGATATATGAGATTTATTATTCGCCTGTCTGGAACTAAAAATCTTCTTGCTTTCAATGTTAATTAATTTGTTTTTTAATAATTAATAATTTGTTAATTAATAAACCTTCTACAGTAATTCGAATGAGGAATAATCTCTTATCGAATTAGTAATTCGAATAGTCTCTTGCTGCTATTAAGATATATTGTGTTTGGGTCAAAATTTTCGTAAAATACGGTAAAGCGATTTAAAGTGACAGCCCCATCACAAGGTTTTCTCCTTCATATAATCGTTTAGTCGAATGAAAGCTACAACTTTAGTAATAGGCGATTCACCCCACTTCACTAAAAAGTAGGAGCACTTATGTTAATGAACCACACACATCCGGTGGATTTGCTTCAAACTGGAAATTCTAGGAAAGCATTTAATACATTTTTATATTAAGTGGTAGAACCGCACATTGTTCTGAAGTGGCATTTTATTCACTTTCCTAGGAAAAAAAATTCAATTAAAAGTGAAAGGCCTTTTGGATAGATGTAGCTAATATGCAAAGTTTAAAGAATAGTTATTTATTGGACAAATGAGAGAAATAGGAATTATTACACACTCGAGTTGGATAAACGTTGTAAAAAACGAATGTTGTAAAAAATACTTCGCTCACCAGTTAAATATTAGATTTCTTCCGCAATCGTATTAAATTGGTTCTTAATTTATATGACAATAAAAATGTGTAAAAAGTTGCAAATATAAGAATGGATTTTAATTCAAGTTAAATACTCCCTTTCTCTATATCTTGTTCCGTTTGGTGTACCTAACCTCAAATCCGCTTTATCTGGAATTTGTTTTCATCTTGTTTTCGCGTATTACCGCTAGATGTCGGGCTTATAGAGTTGAATAATATTACTATTATACGATAGTGAGGGAAAGTAGTACTTTGTGTGTGAAAGTTGAACTTTCTTCACTAAAATTAGTGTAAAAATCGTCACATTATTCAACGAGTACAGAAAACAAATCTTTTTTGTTAATCTGATTATAGACAAATTATAATTACAATTTAATATATAATAATAGATGTTAATAAAATATATCCAGTCTCCATAAGTATATAATTATAAAAATGTACAAATCGTTAGTGAATTAGTTGGATGTAATCCAAAAGTGGTGAACTACAATGAAGATATTGGCTCAGTAGAGACAGATTAAACGATAAGGCGATAAGGTGAAAGTTGCAAGTTGGTGATATCAGATACGCCGGCTCTCCTTCGGCACCAAACTGCCGATTTATGCTTTACTGAGCGTAGATAATTTGTGGAAACACTTTTACTTGCACACTTTTCTTTAAAACTTTTTGATTTTTTTATCTTCTGCAAAAGGAAGAACTATTGCAGACTTGTCAACTTTTTTCGAAATTGAGCTTTCATGGAAATACATGTTGTGTGGCGTCTTGAAGACGAAAAAATCTTTTTTTTTTCGAAAGAGAGAGAGAGAGAGTGAACGCAAAACCGTAGGAAGCTTTATTATGATACTAAATTTACCCGACACGAATTTTTTATTAATGAAACAAATGAACTGGTGATAATGAGCACTGAGGTTTCGATCAAAATCCATGAACCGGAAGTGTCAATTTAGTGTCTATTTTTTTTTAATAATTTCATTGTGATTTTCTCCAACATAAAACATAATACCTTTTATCTGAAAAATTTATCTTTCCTCCAAAACCTGATCCTACAAAAATTTTTGGGAGGAGCTGGAAGTTGAGCCTCCCTTCAGAGTACCTCTAAAGTACAATGAATGGTTTCACTATCTTCTTCAAATATTAAAGTCCATTAAATATATTTGCCAAAATTCAGACGGAGAAAATGTGTCAACCGGAAGTAGAACTTTACAAAATAGGTTTCTGAATTTTCAAGATTTTTTTTTTTGAAAATGGTTCCAACGATTTTCTTTAAATTTTGAAAACGCTCATTACACAAATATAACCAGAGAGTTAGGCTGAAATTTAATATGGCGTAACAAGTTTTGCTAAGGAGTTCAGGCAGAGATCGTAGCCCTTTTTTCACTTTTATAATTTCATAAATTGCAGTATATAATAGAAAGTTATGTGTGTTACATATTAGGTTTTTTTTTTAATTATTGTAGTTTTTTTTATTTTACTTCTATTTTTAGAAATTATTTATTTTTAAAAAGATTGAAAAGTGTAAAGGTTTTGTAACAATTTTACACAATTATACGGTGGTAATATTTTCCCTTTTGTTTTGATATCACAAATGTTTCTGACAGCTTCTCTAACACGGGCACACTCACACTCATATGGCAGCTTTCAGACGGTCCACTAGAGGTCACTTCATTTACACTATTCCCCAACCACCACCATTGCTGCCAAGTTGTGTGTGAGGTTCGTTTCTCTTTTATGTTTTTTGTTTTGTTTTCTCTGTTCTTTCAGCCTTAAACAGCTTGAAAGATTGAAAAACGAAAGACACACACACACACACACACACATATATATAAACACTAAACAATACTCCACTAAACCGGGAGCTTTACCCTGCCGAGATTTCCAATATAATCAACAGTTTATATTTGTTAACTTGCTGTAAAAAAAAAAAAAATTCTGTCTTTACTTTGTCGTATGTATTTTTAGTAAAATTGAAGAAGCGGTTTTTTTACATCCTTTATCTTTTAACTGCAAAAATTGGCTGTTAAATGGAATGTTTTGTGGCAGTTTTTAATACCTGGAGGACCATCTCGTTCAGAACATTCTTGACAGTCTATGGACAATTTTTAGTCTCTCTCTCTTACTGCTGGTTAGAAGATGTTTATAACGGCCGGACTGTGATGTTCAAATAAAGAGAATCTTGCCATACTTGTTTTATTGCCTACACCACAACTTTGGCTATTCAGCTATTCTCCGACGTGTGGCCTAGTACAAAAAGGCTGCACGTGAACAACTTCACCTCAACTACTTTTACTCTCTATACATATTAGGATTAACGACTGCACTTGTTGAATATGTGGTTGGCTCCACAATGCTGGATAGCATCTGGACTTTTTGTCAATCATAGCATTCTGCTTTCTATTAGTTCTGATCGGTTTCAGATTCTCATCCATTCCCAGAGTACGGCTATTAAATGCTTATGGATTTGATAGTTGACTTCAACTTTAACATCTCACTGATTGTTTGTAAGGGAATTTAAAGTAATATGTATACACATGTGTATACAACAGTATATATAGATATAACTATGTTTTAGAGGAGATTAAAGTCAATTGTAATTGTAAACTAATTCTTATAATTAAAATAAATTCAAGAAAATAATTTTATAAATTATATCAAATATTGTATCTTAAAGTTTTAGTTTTTACTCCAGTTTTTTTCTTCTTTTTTTTTAAGACTGTATAGCAGAAAAGGCTAGGTAGGTCATAATGAGCTGTCCAACTTTTATGATTAGAAGAAAAGGAATTTCCCTTTCTTTCACACTGCCGGGGTGTAGGAGAGATATACATAAGGTGGATCCTTGGAGGGAGAGAGAGACGGAGCAGATTTTATACTATACGGAATTGAAGACTCAACCTTCAAGTTAGGGACTCTTAAAGTCTGTCAAAGTATTATAGTTCCTCCTTTTAGGTGTTTTTATTATTATTTAGAGAATGAGATTTTGATGTGTAGTATGAATTTATTTTTAAATTATATATATTTCTTTTCAAGTCTAAACATCCGCTTATTATTATTCCTTCTCAGTTCTCAAGACCAAGACCCCACGAGATCCCTTTGAGAAGATCTAGTTCTAGATTATTATAAATATATTAATGTTTTCTATTTTGAATTTAATTTTGTTTATTCCCACCAACATATTACAATTCGGTATACCTACATATTACTATGTACACATACAGGGCACTTTATAATAGTTTTCATTTATTACATACTTTCAGGAAACTTGAAGAGGTTCAGCGGGGGCTGCAACATTATGCTTCCTTTTAAAGTGGAGCTTTAGTGAATGAACCGTTTATTTCCTATATAATATAAAGGTGCCTGAATGCGTTATTAGCATCCTAGGTTTGGAGAAATTCGGTCAACCGAAAGTAAGAATTTACAAAATAGAATTCTGAATTTTTTGAAATTTGTTTCAAAACGCACCAACGAATTTCTTTGAACATATACTATTCTGTGTATATAAATTAACATTTTAGGGATTTCTGGAGATAGAATAAAGAAATATGATTGTTCCAATGGTCTAATCACCGTAACCCAAAAGGATCTATTGTGAATTGTCCCGATTAACTGACCCACTCCTTCAAAGCTTTGACGCAAGTCTGTGCTCACAGATAGACCTCAAAGCCGCCTCCATATAGCTCGTTATCGTGGGTGACGCTTAGCTGAATGACTGAGGACAGAGGAGTGGTGTTTCTTTTTCAGCCAAGCAAAATCTGAAATGACGACTATCATCCAGACTCAATAAGACTTCCTCGGCCCTAACTGCCCAATCAGCAGACCTATCAAAACGCTTAAAAAAGCCTATCATCAGGTCTAGTTTACTTTTGTAAGGGTTTCTGCTGAGCTATTCCGCTTGCCTTTGGCCAGTGCTATTCTTGTTAAAACATGTTATCACTGTCCCGGTAACATCACAGAAAAGTCAGAGAATGTTGCGATTGTACACTTACCATTTCAGTACAATGTACAGTTTCATCATAAATAGTTCTTAAAGGCAGCTAATTAAAGTAAATAAAGTAATTATGTAAGAAATGTCCAGTTTGAAGAAAACTTAATATTATAACTGTGGTGCTGCAGCGAGTAGGAAGTCGTGTTGTTCAAATCAAATTTTTTTCAGAAATACACGCCCATAAATTTATAGGAAAAACCCCACTCAACGTTCATTATGATTGGAAGAGTTAATTTCATAGTGATTCGGTAAATCACTACACAACGATTTAATTATCCTTCGCTATCTCCATCACACACACACACACACACACACCAATATATTGAAATCTATGTTCACATTATCTTTGTACAAGGCCATTTGGTTTTAGGTGATCGTTGTTATCTTTGGGTACTTAATATTACGAGCAGCGGGCGAGATGGCTGGCGAAGTGAGAGCTCGCCGCCCCAGCGGTAGGCCCACACTAGATTCCTTCCCTCCCACCACTCCACTTCCTCTAGCCCACTACTAACACTGTGAATATAAAGCTCGATTGGGCCATATCTCCACTACACTGCTTACACTAATACTGCAATCGCAAATATGAAAATAATACCTTTTAAATGACTATTTCATTTAAATCGATTATCGAATAAACTATGTACGTTAATTACGATATGACTTAAATATTCTTTAATGATTACTTTGTAATTAAAGAAAAATACCTGTTATTTGAAGAGCGCTGTAAATTGCTTAAAAACAAATCTGGGATACTTAAGACTTTCATTACTTGAATCGTTCATCACAGTCATTGCTAAATAAACGAATCCTATCTTCATTTTTTAATTAATTTTGTTTATTATATATGTTGTTCCAACCAAGCCACATTGACAGAGTATACTATTCTAGCTTGCACATTATAATGTCCATAGGAATGTGACTAATTATATAAAAAAATAGACGATATTTCTCATTTCTGAAAAGACGTTTTCTTGGTGACTTTATATGTTTAAAAAACATTTAATCTGTTTGTAATGCCGCCCAGCATCGTTTAAGACCGCCCCGTCTTCAAGAAACAGGTTCACTTTAATACTTTTCTTATTTGCAGTTCAACCGGATATCCCAAATTTTACTTGCTTTTACTGCTATAAAGCAAGGGTTGCGGCGATCGGGTTAAATTTCCGATAATGGAGGTTCTGATGGTATCTGTGTGTGTGTGTGTGTGTGTGGTGTGTGTGTGTGTGTGTGTGTGTCTGTCTGTCTCTATGTGGGTGTGTCTGTGTAGCACCCAATAAACAGATATTCCGTTTAAATATCATCTGAAGATCTGGCAGGAAGGTTTCGGTAGAAATCCGACAAAGTGCAAAAAACCGTTATTGTTTTTTTTTTTCATTTTTTTTTGCGATTTTCTCCAAAACAGTTCTAGCAATTTTCATTAATCTTGGTATACTAACGAAATATACCCCAGACTATCACATTTATTGAACTTTTTTTTTTCTTTTTTTTTTTTGGCCGATTTTCATCAGAGTCGTCTGATGATGACTATGGACGAGAATCATCTGATATCTTATCATCTGACGATGGATAAAAATCAGACACGGTCGAATCAACAAAATAGAGCATACTACGATGACAAAATTACAGATGTAATTTTTCGTATTTTATTTTCTCAGTTTTTCACAATTTTCTCGGAAACATATCCAAGAAATAATTTTCTTCAAACCTGACATTCTGACTACAACGTCTGTCATATTTATTTGTAATATTTTCCCCCCAAAAATGACTTTTTGAGATTTATGGGAATGATTTTGTTGAAACTGAAATCAGGCTTATTGGAATAATGTTACTTTAGTATAATGTCCATTAATTTTATTACACATACTAAGTATGTGGATTAATAGCATTGTAAAAATTGCCTTTTTCTTAAGTACTTACCCCCCAGCAAAAAATTGTATTTTGACCGTTTATGTATTCGACGACTTTAATCCTTATTTTTTCAGTTGCCGAGAGGTTCATGAAATTTTGGTCGGCCCATAGAAGAATCTTGAAAAAGATGAGAAATCTTTGAAAGATGAAATCTGGATTTATCTGAATGGATCTAACTACTTTCTTATGAAATTATAATACATAAAATAATAACAATAATACATTGTAGATGGTAATAAAAGCAATAAAGAAAAAACGAAAGATTTCATATAAAAATAAAAAATACCAGTGATAAAGTGAAATAAAGAAAATATAAACAGATACAAAAACAGAAATCACCAAACAACAGCAACAACGGCAATAGAAGAATAAAATTGGGAAAGCAAACGAATTTTTAGATTAGCGTCATGTCGGGGATTAATGGGGCGGGGTTACAGTTCTCCAGGATTCACATCAAATTGAAATATGACGTCAAGAATAATTGACGTAGTGTTACGGTTGGAGAAGGTTGGGGGTGTTGATGTATTAGGACGGAAGGGGGAGGGGAGTAAAAGGATGGAAGTGTAGAAAGGAGAGAGATAAAGAGCAAAGTAAGAAATTTGGCGAAGGCAGTGGGGATGATGGTGAAGAGAAAGTAAGATTGGTGAAAAGAATGGAGGGGCGAGAGGCGGCAATGGTCGAGAACAGAATGAAGGTTATGTGATAAATGGAAGAGCTGGATTCATTTGTCAAAAGTGGGGAGGCGCACTACAGAGGTAGATGAGGGGTGTAGGAGATGATGGCACGTGATGTGGAAATTAAGTAGCACTAGTTGTTACACTGGGCACGCTATATGAGCCGGCGCTGCCAGCCCCCGGAGAGTTCTTCTCTCGTTGCGCTACTGCTTCCTCTAATATACATATTTATATGCGATAATTATATTTACAAAGGAATTAGTTTTAAATATTTATTACAGATAAGGAAAAGTCCTCTGGGAGAGACAGTCCTTTAATTTTGTTATCCATAACCAATACAAAGCATTACTTGTGTAAAACAACAGCGCCTATCAAGGCAAAACATTGTATACCGATTGGTCTTTATACACTATCAAATACAACTGACTATCCAATCAGATTGCATTTTTCCAAACTCTCTACTAATCTTGTAAACAATCGTGACCGAATTTCGATATTGTATTTTTTCCGAAAAGTAAATGACGAGGTCTCCTAAAATGCGATTTTTTTTTTTTTGCGGATGTACACTTTTGATGCCATCAATAGAGTTTCAAGAAACTTTAGGTCTAATTCCGTAAATTAGAAGTGTCTGACTTTACTGAAGAGCTTTGGTTTCGTTTTAGCTTTTAGTGATTTTCTCGTTCAAGGCCTCTAATGATTTCCTTCAACCTTCACTTGCTAACTGCACATATAGACCTTTCACTTTTATTAGTAACATTTCCTGGAAAATAGATTTTTTCGATTATTCTGGAGCTACTGACCTCAGGCTTAACCTCTTTAAGTGCTAAATACCGAACATAGAAATTATATAATTACGAGGAAAATTAAATATGTTTAATAAATAGCAACGGGAAGGAATTAACTCAACGGCAGCGTGCTGGATTCCCATGCGGAGTCCTGGATTCGATTTTAGATTAGATTTTCTCTTCCTGCAGTGTTGTCTGATAACACGTGTCCACGTATACGAGATAGCATGTCTGAAGGCTGGCAGTACACTGAGAAGGCTCCGAGCCACAATGACTATAATATAACGCGCTAAATATATATATATATATAGCAAGTTTGAAGAAATCAGTAAACCGAAAAGTATGAACTTTAAGAAAGGTTTTTCAATTTTTTTCGATTTTCTCCTAAATGGCTCCAGAGATTTCCTTAAAACCTTGTACATGTACTAAGATAAAACCCTATTATATTATTTTAAACATTTTTCTCGAAAAAATGATTTCCGGGAGTTCTTTGGGAGATAAGATGTTGGCTTCTCTCTCTATGTCAATCAGTTCATCGGCTCCTAGTGCACCTAGTGCACTAAGCACCACGTGGGGCTTAGTGGTAACTAAACTATCAAGCAATTCCTACTTTTAAGAAAATTTCCTATGAGAATTCAGTAAGAGAATATCTGCGAGAATTTCAACCAATTTTTACTTTTTCTTACCAACAATAGTCAGAGGAAGTGTTGCGACCGTGCCAGATTTTCGTAATTGAATTTTCACCGGAAAATCACAGTTTTAGGTCCCTCAGTGAGAAAACATTGTTTTTAGCGAATGGTCGATGTGCTATGTGTGAGTGTGTTTGTTTGTGTGTTAAACAGAGTATCTCTAAAACGAAAAGTCGAAGAAGCTCAAACTTGGTATTCCCCACGCACCCATGTATACCTAAATATGGATCTTTACATGTCTAAATGTAAAAAGTCTAATCTTGCTTAAGTAAATAATTTTTTATAAATATTTACTTATATTTACTTAAATATTTACTATATTTTATAAGTCTTTACTTAAGGTAGTTTACACTAGTTATATTTAGGCATGTATAGACCCATATTTAGGTATACATGCATGTGTGAATTGTGAAGCGTGAAATGCGAAATATGTTAGTGTCATCAAACAACCTCTTATATAGATTGATTGATTATTTATTAGTTTATTTTGTTTTGATTATTTTGTTTAACAAAATATTATTTATTTATCTCTACTATCTTACGATCATACAACTCGTAATTTGTCCTTTCTTGTCAGTGACTATTTCATAACAGCCCACGGCTGACACAGTGTTATTTCGCGCTGTTATAAATAAATAAATATAGTAGTAAGATGTTATGGATAATTAATTGTAAAGTGATTCTCCCTCAAACAACGTAGTTTAAGGTATAGACCCACACGTGTTGGATGTTTCCATTTAAAAAAAAAATATGCCCCTTTAAAAACCCAAACATGTGTTCTTTTTCCAATCAAGTACCATCCCTCTCCCCCTCTTGACCTAGTTAGGCATTTAACAAAAACATTTGTCCAGTGTATAACAACCAGTCAGTGTATAACTAAATTTACTCTGTGCAAATCTATGTCATCACACTGTTTGACAAACGCATCCTGAAGAGGGCGAACGCCCGAAACCGGTCGATGACACAAAAAGAAGCAGGCTATCACGGAAAATATCTGTGATATACAAAAAAAGATGCAAAAATAGCACAGAAGCACGGAGTGAGGTGAGGTCTTGCCGAGGATTTTATTTTATTTTATAATATGATTAATATCTATTACATTATGTTCGCTGTCAGCCGATCGGTAATTGGTTGTAAGGGTTCACATCACTTTACTTTATATACTTATTATATTTATTATTTATATGTATATATATATTTTTTGTATAGATGATTTGCTCATTTTGCAACCAGAAGCAACATTCGTGCATTAATCGTAACGCTGAAGAAAACTTTCCACCTGATATGACTTCTGCCAAATGATAACGATTGTGAAAAAATGCAAAATGGAGTAGCCTCTGCGACTTGAACGTTATTGGAAAACAAGCTCCTATTAAATGCAAAACATAAAAGATGCGCTTAGTGAACTGCACTAACACCAGCCGACAGAAAAACAAAGGCCGCTCAGTTGGAACCGAGTTATTCGTGGTAAACACGTCAACGTGAGATCACTGGGGAATGACTACTCACATGACTCACCGAGCATATAGCGAACTGGAACTGACATGGAATTTGGACGTGCAATAATCTATCATTGTGAGCAAACATCCGTACGCTAGGCTCTACGTCAGCAGCTTATGGGCACTGCCGAAGAGCATCCTTATTTCATCAAGCTCAATTATGTTGATATGCCCGAAATTATGTACCTAAATTGCTAATACTTGGTTAAAAAAAAATCATAGCCTGCAAAGTGGTGAGGTAGATGAGCGTAACATCTCATCGCATAACAAACCCAAACAGGCCAAACTGCTTGCTCTCCATTACATCCACCCTCCCTTCTCTTGTGGATCTTACAGACACTATATACCATGAGCAAAACACAGACACTACAAGGGAAGTAGTACATCCTCTTAAGAACTTGGCCACATCTACTTCAGATACACATGGTTTATAGGGGACATTAAGTGCCACTAGAATATTCTTCTCATCATCCACCGCTTCCAGCGGACACTAGCATCCCTAGCGTCCACAATAACATCTAGTGTTATTCCGTGTAAAATTATGTAAGAATATACCATGTTTACAACATTATTGCTTACAACGTAGGTCAAGAAGTATAAGACATAAATATCCTCAACTGCGAATGATTAATGCATTTATAAAATCTAATTATTAAATAAACTAATTAAGGTAGGTTTTATTACCTGTAATCAGGCTGCTTAGTATACACAATATGAATAATTATAATAATTGAACTGTTCTTGGCATTTCCTTTACTCAACGAACATGCCCTTTCCTCAACAGCCTTACATTTCTCAACCCTATCAGAAACAGCATCTCTCGCACCAACAAACCCTATAGGAACCTTAATATTTTTTATTTTTTGAAAGGTGCCCCCAGTACATATCTGAATTCCAATGATGATCCTTCCAATAGAGTACAGTAGATTTTGGTTTGCAGATGTAATGGAACCAATAACCATCAAATTTGCTATACAAAAGCTGGACTCAATAGTTCCATTAACAGCCGTATCCAAATAATAGCGTTATTTGCCGCTTGAACTATTTACCGCTATAAAGGAGCCTTCGAGTCTTTTATAAAAGCTGTTCACTTTATTTCAAAAGGTAGACATCAGAGGGCGGCGTACAGTTCACCTATATCACGTTCTTGTTAAAGTCTCCAGGCGCACGCCAACTGCGCATTATCTCCCCTGTTACGGCCACTGTAATATACGAATGGGCTTCAACTACCACAGCGAAACTCCCACCTGGATGTTGTAGGAGAAACTGAATAAAATACGACCATCTGAGGGCTTAATGAGGTCACCAAATATACTTTAAAGAATAATAATAATTACTCGCCCAGATAAACTCTTGAGAGTACAATTCAGATGCCAGTTCAATCTTGACAAGTTAACATATTCAAAATTAATGTTTCATTAAGGCACATTAGTAGCTAATCCATGGTTACACCAAGCAGAGTTGCAACCAACCAAATCACTGTTCAGGCGGCTCAAATCAGTCAACGCCATTAGCAATCATCGCTCTATGCTCGGTCACTCTACCCTGCATTCAACTGATTAAATCGTTCAAATATAAATTGTGAGTAAAGAGCCAGTTTGTGTGTTTTCATTTCACAAATCACCATCCATAATCATCATGGTGTTGCCATTACACTGATCAGTCGCTATTGTGGTCGTAAAATGTAATTAGCTGAGCCTCCGTTATACCAAATTTCTCCCCCCCCAAAAAAAAGAATCAAAAGGAAAAGTTTTCGATTCAATTAGAAAAGGGATAACATAGAAACATCCTGTCCAAAAATTATATTAACCATATTGAATTGTAATCAATTTAGCTAGAAATTTCTCTCTATCTATTGTTGTTTATGGAAGGGTGAGATATGAGACAACGTGAAAGCCGAGACTCTTTCTAATAATAGCGTTATTTGCCGCTTGAACTACTTAAAGGAGCCTTCGAGTCTTTTATAAAAGCTGTTCACTTTATTTCAAAAGGTAGACATCAGAGGGCGGCGTACAGTTCACCTATATCACTTTCTTGTTAAAGTCCCCCCCCCTTATAAGTTAAGTATATGACCGTGCTTAACGTACACACACACACACACAGAAGAATAGTAACCGCACAAAGTATCACAAAGTAACTAAATAGCACTAAACTTGGAGAAAATTATTTTGTAAAAGAGGATCTCACTCACTCGCCCCCACTCTCTCGCCCCCAGCCACCCTTCCCCTTTCTCAACCCTTCTCTCCCACTATTACTTCAAAAAGAAAAACTAGAAAGAAAACACTGTTTTAAATTGTAATTATTATCGGTATTTAAAGTTTGTAAATTTGATCTAAAATAAAACAAGATTTGTCATTGAAGAGAGAAAGCTTTATAAAAAGGAGATTTAATGGCTTTATTTTCAACAAAAACATTAAAAAACCTTTCCGACTAGCATACTGTAAATAATAATAATAAAAAAAAATCTTGAAACACTCACACAACTTTCTCTTACCCCAGGTTTCAAAACTGTAATTGACAACAAACTTTATAGTTTGTGTAGCAAATTTAATGAAATTCGTCGGTGTTTTTATGGAGAAAATCACAAGAACTGTTCAGTAAAAACGCCCTTCCGGTCTTCTGATTTTTTTAAAACTCGGAATTTCTGCAAAATATTTAATTCTAATTAATATTATTCAGATGACAGAACTGTGTACTAAACTGAAATAGCACTTTACAGGAAACTGTAATCCCACCTCTACCCCAAAAGTGCCCTTAAATAATTTTCCCGGAGAAATGTTTCAAATAAAAATTGTAGATCCTTGTATGTGTAGTTGATATTTCATGTTTAAAGAAAACAGATAGAACCGTTTTAGAGAAAATAGCAGAAAACTGAAAAATACATTTCACGAAAAACGCACTTCCGGTCATCCGATTTTCTTCAAATTCATTCAACACATTCAATTCTAATTAATATTATTTAGATGACAGAATTGTATAATAAACTGAAATAGCACTGTAGAGAAAAACATAACCCCACGCCTCTCCTAACTGTGCCCTTACATGAATTTTCCCAGAGAAATGTTTTAAGTAAAAGTTGTACATCTTTGTATGCCTAGTTCATATACGAAGTTTCAAGAAAATCGTCGGAGCCATTTTTGAGAAAATCACATACATACACACACATCCACAAACACACTATTTTGCTAAAACCACTTTTTTGGACTCAGGGGACCTCAAAACGGATATTTCCGGTGAAAACTCGATACCGAAAATTTGACACGATTACAATACTTCCTCTTATTAGGAGTAAGAGAAAGTAAAAACAATTCGTTAACTGAAAATGCAGCCTTCACTGATTGGTTTTTTGCAACTTTCATTAAACTGTGCTTTCCTAAGTACATTTGTCTGCGCGGCAGACACCCAAGGAGCGAGGGCGAACGTACGCCAAGAAGTGAAATACAAAAACAATAAAATAAATAGAATTAAAATCAAAATGAGATGCAAAGGAAGAAGCTGCGACTTACCTGGAGAGTGGTGAAGCTGAATGCGCAAGCGGCGAAGCTGCGACGAGAGGTGAACGGTCGAGGAAGCTGTGGCGTGTACGTGTATTGTGTGGGCGTGTGTGTGTGTGGGAAAGAAAGGATCTCAGGTGAAAGGAAGGGAGTGAGAGTGCTCCGTGTAAGCTGATGACGCTGTTGTTGATAACGGCTGGTGGTGTTAGAAGAGCCCAGGCGCGGAAGGTGACTGATTCTCCAGAGGTTGGCGAGGAAAGACGCGACGTGTATCTCAAGAAGATAACGAATATTAATTCGTTATCGAAAGGCGCGAATACGGCGAATCAATATAAGGCGAATTTTACACTCACGTCTAACTGCTTAGAAAGAAGCGGAAGTACACGTTACACAGGCGAGAGCTGGACGAACAGTACACCACACTGTTGACCAGGCGATGTACAGAAGAGAAGTGAAGTTAAGGTTTGGAGGAATACAGAAGGTTTGAAGGGTGAGGGAAACGAAAATAACGCGCGCAGTCCGAAGATGAAAGGTGCCGGCAATCCCACCACCAAAAACAGAGAGAGAGGGAAAATGCGGGGAAGCGTGGGAAATATGCGGGCGATGAAATTACTTCAAAGGCAAGCGGATTAACGCGTACGCAAGCACGGGCGGAGTAGGCGCGTGAGAGAGACAGGCGTGGGAAAATTACCAAGTTAAAATATCAAGGCAGAGTTAATCCCTCAAAGGGAGCCGACCGAACATCCCGCCCGCCCTGAAGACTCGACTTCAGTGATCACTGGGTCGGGAGCGGACAAAGTTTGGCGAGAGGACGGCGGAGGGTGCCGGAGGCGGTGTGCACGTCGGCGACGCGACTGACGGAGTCACGTCCCGGATGGAGGGCGACGATGCGGCCTAAAGGCCATTGGCGCGGCGGAACATTGTCCTGGTGGACTATGACGACGGTGCCGGGTGCGACCTCCGTAGCGGGAAGAAGCCACTTGGCACGTTGTTGGAGCGTGTGGAGATACTCCTGACGCCAGCGCTTCCAGAAGTCCTGTTGAATACGCTGGGTCAGGTGCCACCGGGACAGGCGATTAATATTAACGGCGGTAACATCGCGCTCAGGAGGCGCGGTGAGAGGGCGGAAAACCAGAAAATGGCCGGGCGTGAGGGGTTCCGGATCGTTCGGGTCGGAGGAGAGGGCGCACAGAGGGCGCGAGTTCAGGATCGCCTCAACGTCGGTGGTCACAGTGAGCAGTTCCTCGTAAGTGAGGCGCTGGTCACCCACGACGCGGGTGAGATGGTGCTTGGCGGACTTAAAAGCCCCTTCCCAGAGGCCTCCAAAATGAGGACTGGCCGGGGGGATGAACCTCCACTCAATGCCAGCGGAAGCGGCGGCGCGACAGACGGCTTGTTGGTGACGTTCATCACCCAACAGGCGACCGAGTTCCCGAAGTTCGTTGTGGGCTCCGACAAAGTTGGTGCCAGTGTCTGAAAAGATGGTGGTCGGGAGCCCACGGCGAGCGGTGAAACGGCGGAAGGCGGCGAGGAAGGCGGACGTAGAGAGCTCCGACGCGATCTCGAAGTGTACGGCTTTGGTGGTGAAGCAGATGAACGCCACCAAGTAACCTTTAGTGACCACCGCGCCGCGGAGGCGGGCGCTAGAGATGGCGAATGGGCCGGCAAAGTCAACGCCGGTCACGGTGAAGGCGGCGGCGGAGGTAACACGCTGAGTGGGGAGGTTACCCATAGGTTGGATGACGGGGCGCGGTTTGGCGGTGAAGCATCGGTTGCACTTTCCGATGCGATGGCGGACTACATTGCGACCATCCAGGATCCAGTAATGGCGGCGGATATAGGCGTGGGTGGCGAGAGCACCGGCGTGCAGAAGGCGGATGTGGGCGTCGTCGATGATGAGCTGGGTGAGCGGGTGCTTCTTAGGAAGCAAGGCGGGATGGCGGAAACCGTAAGGTAATGGAGCAGAGGAGAGACGACCGCCGACGCGAAGTACCTGCTCATCATCCACGAAGAGATGAAGCTGGCGCACGAGGCGATGCCGAGATAGCGGATCACGGGCCTCGTGGATTTCTTTGTCCAGGTGCGGGGATTGGGCCAGGCGGATTAAGGTGAGCGTGGCATCGCGAAGCTCCGAGGCGGTGAGGAATCCGGGGCGGCGAGTGGAAGAATGGCGACAGTTGAAGATGAAACGCCGACAGTAGGCGGTTACGCGCTGTAAGGTCGCTAGCGACGAGAAGCGGTCAAAGACGGTGTCTTCTTCAGGGGCGGTGACAAGCACAACCGAAGCGGGGGGTTTGGCCTCCTGTTCGATAGATGTCTCATCAACCGGTGCGGGGGTGTGAGGCCAAGAGGCGGGAGCGGCGGCGAGCCAGGAGGGCCCCTTCCACCACAGGGGGTGATCCTGCAGATGGTGAGGCGGCAATCCGCGGGAGGCGCAGTCGGCGGGGTTATCCTCGGAGAGCACATGGCGCCAGGTGTTAGGCGGAAGGAGATCTTGAATTTCGGCGACACGATTGCCGACGAAGGTCTTCCACCGGTGACTCTCACCGCGAATCCAGGCGAGAGTGACCGTGGAGTCAGAGTACGCGGTGATGAAGGCGCCGAGATGGGGGAGCATGCGTGTGCTGACGGCTGGAGCAGCTTGGCGAGGAGATGGGCACCGCAAAGCTCCAGGCGCGGTAAGGAGATGGTTTTGTTGGGGGCTACCTTTGATTTTGCGGTGAGGAGGTGGACGTGGTGATGGCCGGCTGCAGTAGTGGTGTGGAGATACACGACTGCGGCGTACCCGGATTCAGAGGCGTCGCAGAATCCGACGAAATGATGAACAGAGGAGGGATGTACGGCGGGCAATAGACGCGGTATTTGCAGGTGGCCGAGATCCGGGAGGTGACTCTGAAAATTATGCCAAGGCGCGATGAGCTCCTCGGGAAGGGCTTGGTCCCATTCCAGTTGGAGGCGACATAACTGGCGAAAGAAAAATTTGGCGCGGAAGGTGACGGGAGTGAGCCACCCGAGGGGGTCGAAGATGCGCGCCATCTGGCTAAGAACGGCGCGTTTGGTGGAGGCGGGAGTGCTTAGGCGGACGGCGTAGAAAAAGGTGTCGGCGGTAGGGTTCCACCCTAACCCCAAAATTTTGAGGACCGGATCGCGGTCCAGACAGAGGGGGTCCTCAGACGGAGGGAGGCGACAATGGTCAGGCGGAAGGCCTTGCAGAAGGGCGGGAGAGTTGGAAGCCCACTTCCGCAACTCGAACCCGCCCGCCATGAGAAGCTGCTGCAGTTGGGCGCGGAGGGCTTGGGCGTCAGCCTCTGACGAAGCGCCGGTGAGCACATCATCGACGTACACGTCGTGGAGGAGAGTGGCCTGGGCGTGGGGATGCTTATCCCCTTCATCAGTCGCTAGTTGGCGAAGGGTGCGTAGGGCGAGGTAGGGCGCAGCGGATATGCCGTAGGTCACCGTGTTTAGGCGGAAGGACGAAATGGGGTCCTGATCGGAGAAGCGCCAAATTATGCGCTGAAAATCCCGCTGCTCGGGAGCGACAAGGATCTGGCGATACATTTGCCGAATATCGGCGGTGAAAACGAAGGCGTGAAGGCGAAAGCGCAGAAGGAGCGTGGCGATGTCGGCTTGGAGTTTAGGACCGGTAAGCAAGAGGTCATTCAATGACCGGCCGTTCGAAGAGGCGCAGGAGGCGTTGAACACGACCCGCAACTTAGTAGGCGGGTCGTCCGGGCGATGAACCGCATGATGCGGGATGTAGTATGGCGTATAGGAGGGCGGGGCGTCATCGAGACGTACAACTTCCATATGGCCGCTGTCGAGGTAGTCCCGCATAAATTCGATGTACGCGGCGCGTAAGTCGGGGTTTTGCGCCAGACGCTTCTCCAATCGGAGGAACTGGCGGGTGGCGACGGTGACGGAGACCCCGAGGCGATCATCAGTGAAGGGGAGAGAGACGATATACCGTCCACTGGCGGAACGTTGGACGGAGCGGGAGAAGAGGTTCTCACAGGCGCGTTCGGCGGTGGTCAGGGGTAGATTTTCTGGCACTTTATCGACCTCCCAGAAGCGGCGGACGAGCTGAGTTAGGTCCTCCTCCTCACCTTGAGAGGAGCAAGGGGGCATGATGCACGGAGGAATGGCGAGTGAGGCGGGTGTCTCCGGGGCTACAAGAAGTGAGGCGGTGGTATCCTTCAACGGACACTCAGCAACAGGAGGCGGGTTCGATGGAAGGGCTGACGCGGAGCGTTGGTGAGAAGTGCTAGAAGGGGGGCGCTCATTGTCGCGGGTGGATGCGGTAAACCGTACCCGTTTCGCATACGGCAGAGGGCGATAAGGTCCATAAAGGACCCAGCCGAGAGTGGTATGGAAGGCGGCTGGAGTACGCAAGGTAGGCGGAAGCCTGCCCGGGAGAAGAATATGGGGAAGGACGTCATTCCCGAGAAGAACATCAATATCCCCAGGTTTGTTGAACCGATGATCAGCCAGTTGCAAGTGCTCAAGACGATCCCAATCGTCCGGTAGGGCTTGACAGGGGGTTGGGGGAATGATGCTATCTAGCACGAGGACCGATATGGGGAGACGGGGAGGGTCACCCCGATGCAGCATGGAGACAGTGGCGCGATAATGCGAGGTGGTGGAGGCATTGGACCCCAAAGTGGAGATCCTGGACTCCACGCGCTGAAGAGGTAGG
>JAAEAF010000348.1:0-23325 GCA_011037195.1 Triatoma infestans
TACCACAGAACAGCGGTGATCTTGTGTATAGCATATTGTGAGCCGCTCAAGTATGCAATTAAAATCTCCACCACCATTTTTATGGCCAGCCATACTAAACATTGTAAGCTTGCAATTTTAAAGATAATTTCTTGATTAAATTCTGTTATTTACAGTGAGAGAAAATGATGCGAATATTTCATATCAGATTGTGTTTATAAACACAATTTGTTGACCTTGAATTATGTTATGAAGAAATTTGGTGAGGATCGGTCAAGAAAGAAACATTCAATTATGCCACCGTTTCGACAGAGTTTCCTGTCTTTATCAAGGCTTTAATCTAAAAAGCAATACAATGAGGAACCACAATGCATTAATAATATTGTAACATGCAGAATAATAATAACAATAATTAAATAAATAAATAAAATAAAATTGAACTTAAAATGCTTGATTTTAATCAAAGAATTCAAATATTGGAAGAAAATTATGCTAAAATTAATACTGTAGTAAAGGATTTGACTAAAGAGAATCATTTTTCACAGAGAACTATTAGACAAAAAAATATTATTTTTTTCAATCTTCCTGAGAACGATAATGAAAACGTGGAGATTTTGGAGACTACAGTGATTGATTTGCTAAGGAGAAATTAAAATTGGATATACAACTTACTGAATTAGATATAATTAGAAGAGAGATATAAATCTCAATCCAATAAAAGACCTGTGTTAGTTCGATTCCTAACCACTCGCAAAAGGTTTCAAGTACTAAGAACATCCAAAAATTTAAAAGATTCAAATATAAGAATGTCGAAAGGTTATACTTATTAGGAAAGGCAAAGAAGAAAACAGCTTATTCCGTATATGTTACGAGCTAGGAGTCAAAATTGGAGAGCTTCTTTGAGGGATGACAAATTGTTGGTTGACAATGAAATATTTACTTAGAGAAGTCTGGAAAATTGCGAACACTCTTCTATGGGAACGTCAACAGGTGCTTCTTGTTTGTCCGACACAGAGATTTCGGATAAGGAAAAAGTTAATAAAACTAAATTAAAAAAACAGACCAAGAGACTGACCTTCAAAACATCTACCTCAAGAGAAAATGAGCTCATAGACGTTGGTTGAAAAAAGGAGAAACTTCCAAGAATTCACCGAAGAAGAGATAAACTGATAAAAGTGAAATTTAGCTGTTACTTGTTAGTGAACCATAAATGGCACAAGAAGGAGGGCTGCGCAGTATTCTTCCGGAACTTCCGCCCAGTCAATCATCATTAAATTGTCAAGCATTTAAGGTAAACGATAAATTTAATATCAGATTTCTCTTCCTGAATATCAATGGTTTCAATAATCTACTTAACGTTGATCCAGAAATCATAAATAAATTATCCAATTTTGATATTACAGCGTTATCTGAAGTTTGGAAAATTAACGAAAGCTTTAAATACCTTGTTATTTAAGTAATTACAAAATTCTTACTAGCCGAGCAATTAAAGACAGTTCCTTTAGCCGTAAGTGGTGGTTCCATGTACCTAGTTAAGAAAAATAGTTCTCTTAATCTGTGTAATAATTTACAAGGATACTTACGTTTTGATAATTAAAAATAATACTCTCCATAACACTCTTTTAGTTGGCGTAATTTACTGGAGGCCGGGAACTTTGTATGAGACGTATGATGTAACACTACACGAAATTCTGAAAGAGATCTCACAATTACATGGTAATATTCCTATCATTTCTCGTGTTGGAAATTTAAATCAAATTGATGAAAATATAGTTCAGAATACTCTATTGTATCCTGTACGCGAAGTTTGGCATTCAGTTATTAATAAACGAGGGAGAGCCCTTGTTGAGCTCATGGAAGAAAATGGTATCTAGTTATACTCTCTAGGAAGTAATTTCTATCATTTATTGTAATTATTATTCAAATTATTGAATTATTATAATAAAGTGTCATTATCAATTTTAAGCTACGCCAGGGTTTTTTGTTAAGTTAATTTTAAAATTCAATAATTGATACTGACAACCGAAATTTTTGCACATTTATTTACATTAACTTCTCTTTTTTTATTCCTCTAAATTGAAATGAGTAATTATAATTATTTCTTATTAACAAACTGTTATTTGACAGCTTACAAACTAACCAATCAATACTGTGTTTTGTTTGCTAGAGTGCTTTAACTTTTGGTAGGTCTAATTTGTTTAATTATATGAATTAAATTCTTATGAAATGGCATTACCTCTTATTATAGTATTAATTTTTATTTTTTATAAACTTTATTACTATATTTTATATGTTTATATTTTGTCTTTGACATTAGCCACACGTGTGTTAACTTTGTAAATCCAACTCCTTGGGTTTGACTCTATAAGCAATGTAATCAATAAATAAATAAAATAAAACTATGGAGTCCCATAACAATTCTCTTCCATTGGAGTATTTTCCACAAGCTAAAATGATGTGTTCCGCATCAATTTTTGCACCCGGTGGGCATGGATTTGCAGCCCGGTGGGCTCAATCGTGATTCTTATACGACCCAGGTGAGGGCTGAAGTTATGGTTGAACCATAGCTTGCATATTAAGTGTAAAACTTCCTACTTTCGCTGAAGGCATGGAACCATGGCTTAGTGGGAATGCGTGGTTCTATACCGGTATAAAACGTTCCTCTAACATCCCTTAATTTCACATATTCAACACTCCACTCCTTATAATATTGGGCTTTTGCATAATTTTTAACATCAGCCACTAATAACATTTTATCTGTGGGTAGACCAGAAGAGGCCGCACTTCTCGCCCCTAGGTCCGCCATATCGTTACTTCTTAACCCGAAGTGTCCCTTAACCCATATTAGGCGGACTACCTTCCCTTCCAACTGGAAGTTCTTAAGTAATTGCACTGTTTGCAGTAATGTGAAGGATGGATTTTTATCCGGTTGCCTCAGTCTGGAGAGAATGCTTTGACTGTCAGAGAGGATAATAATAGTAGTAGAGCGAAGCGAGGCTGCAAAATGAAGGGAGTTATTTATTGCTACTAATTCAGCGGTAAATATGGAAGCATATATTGGTTTAATTTGTATTGCGAAGTGGAGCCAGTTTGTGGATCAAAGATCGCACATCCCACCCCATTTGAACTCTTACAGCCGTCAGTGTAGAGACAATATGCGCCGGGATAATATTGCTCTATTTTCGAAGAAAGGTTAGCATTATTAATTGCGGGTGCAATAGAATTATCAAATTTGTAGAAATCTGTTAGAATATGCTCCTGGGAGCCCAAGGAGCATTCTAAATTGAAGTGGTATTGTGGCCGACATGCGGATCGATGAAGCGAAGACGAAAACGGTGAAAGGGTACAGAACTGATCCCCTAGTATAGGAGTGTTTTTCCAGTTCCAAAATTTTTCTGTTTAGACTCGGGGGGAGAGTCTGCTAATCCTCGTGATACTAGGCTAATTTATTAAACACATTCTACCTGCAATGAAACTTCCTTCTGACATGGAGAGAGGCCTCTCTCGTTCCTGCCAAAAGGGCATTAGTTGGGGTAGATGTGAGTGCGCCAAGACAGGATCGAAGTGACTTGAATTGGATTCTATCAATTTTCTTCAGATGAGTAAGGGAAGCATTCCCATAAAGAAAGCACCATATCCAGCCTAGAACGAATAAGCTGCCTGCAAATAGCAAGAGCCATTTTTATATCTGCTCCATAGTTCTTATGATTAATATATCTTAGTACGTTATGCGCCCGTTCGCATTTATTGCATAGATACTCAATGTGCGATCTTCAGATGAGTTTTGCATCTAAATACGTTCCCAATGTCTTCATCACCGGTACTACCTGCAGTTTATGTTCGCCCAGTTACACTGGTGACGTTGACTGATATTTTCTTCGTTTGGTAAACATATCACACTGCTCTTGCTATCTACACCTGCATTTCTACACCACTCATAGAACGATCTCATGGCAATGTCTAGCAATTCCACTGCGTTCTCTATTTCTTTCTGTTAGCTGTAGAGAATAATATCATCTGCAAACTGTGATGTACCAACTTTTGGACACAATACCAAATCTGCCGTGTAAATATTAAATAGCATAGAGCTGAGCACTGCACCTTGTGGTAATCTTGTGTAGGTTTGTCTTGCCCATAATATGTGTTGTTATAGCGGACTGTTAACACTCGGTAATCCTAAAGGAACCTGTAATATGATCATCTTGTGCACCGGCAGCGGAACATTGACATGGTTGTACGTATTGGATAGGTCTAGATTAGCAGTAAGTGTAAATTTTCTGTCGGAGAAGCCTTGGTATATATCAAGAACAAAGTTAGCTAATGCGTCCTGGGTACTGTGTTTCTTACTTAATCCACTTTGGTAGATGGGTAGTGTTTTAGAGGGAATTAATTTAATTTCAATTAATAATAATTTTAATTCCGAAGTATTTATTTTACCTTTGTATTTGAATTGTAACTTTTGGGAAGATAATTTTAATGAGCTATGTAATTTTTTAGTGTTATATTCTCATCTTAAATTTATACTAATTGGTGATGTTAATGTAAGAATTGGTAGTTCACAAGTTCTTCCTGATGATTTGTTATTGGATAATCCAAATTGCTGTTTAACCAGAAATTCTAAGGATAAAGTACTCAATGGGAGATGCATTAAATTTATTGACCTTTGTGATAGTTATGGTTTAGTAATTTTAAACGGAAGACTTCATGGGGATTTGGATGGTGAACTCACTTTTATTGGAAGTATGGGGAGCTCCGTTAATGATCTCTGTTGTGTTTCTGTTGATTTTATTCCAAGTATATTAGCATTTAAAGTATTGCCGGTAAATTTTTCTGACCATCTTCCACTTTTTCTTTCGGTATCTTTGTTCTCAAGCCCATCAGAAGATATTTTGCCCTTACTTCCCCAATTAGCTTGGTTCAATAAGGACTTAGAGCAATATAAAGCCGTTCTAGAGTCCAACACAAATAAAATTTCTAGTTTTCCGTTAAGTATTCAGGAGTACTTGGATGTTCTTTTAAATTTAATTAAATCTTCATGTCCTCGGAACTCTGGTTCTGCCTCGGTTGTAAGAGCTTCCCGTAAGAATTGTTGGTTCGATACTCATTGTTTCAGAGCTCGAAAGAAATCTTTCACTTTATTAAAATTGTTTCGTATGACAAATTTCCAATTGTTTCTAATTGACAAAATAGAAACTTCCACCACCCTTCTTCATGTATTTACTTTAAATTTGCATTTCCGATATATTACTAAAGTTATTAAACTCCCACAACATCGATTTTCTCGAATCGTAGCGCCGGAAGTTGTTAAGAAAAAAGTATTCTGGTTTAAACATTGGGTGTCCCTGGCTGAAAAATATTCTTGCGAGTTTGATTCAGGGTTGGATAGTTTTGACAAGTGGCAAGGTCAGTTGTCGACCATAGTGCAATGTTTGAGAATGAGGCATTTGAGGAATGTGAACAGAGAGCCCGTCAGTCTATCCGGTTGTCCTTGTATAGAGATTTAAACTACTCTTTAGACGTTTTAAATTTAGAGTCTAGCACAGTGGAAGTTTCACTCGCGGATTTGGGTTGGTTTTTTAAGTTACGATGTGAATTACTTTATTTAAATTATAACCCTTGGTTTGAAAGAGAGCCTAGTTGCTGCTCTTTGTGTAATCTCCACGTGAGGGAGGATATATTCCACTTTGGGGGGTTTGTCCGATACTTTCCGAATTCAGATATCCCTATTTAGGTGCAAAAACATTATCAAAGGATCAGCTAGTTCAGCTTCTTAATGGGCACAATTTTATGAGCCTTACTAAATTTGCGCAGCAATCTTGGATTTATCGCCAAAATTTAGTTAAAGAATTTAACTTTACTAGTTTCTATTATTTAGTATCCATATTTTTTTTTTCTTATGTAATATCAAAGTTTTAATTTTATGTAATTAACTAATATGATGGTTTCTATTGTTGTGTTAGATAACTTTTATCTTCATTCTGTAATTTTTATTTTTAATCACAAGCATTAGCTATGTACATTTGAATGATTATAAAATAACATAGGTATTTTCATAATATTATTGATTTTGTGATTATCTTTGAGCGATTATCATTTTTGTTTGTCAAGTATTTCATGTCATTATTATTATTATTGCTTTCTTCTTTTTTTTATTTAGTTATTATTTTATTTTTTCTCCCTCACTATCAACCTCCGGCAGACGGTTTTACCATGCCGTAGAATGTCAAGAATGTATTTTTGTATTTAGTTTGTCATTATGAAATAAAACATTATTATTATTATTATTATTATTATTATTGGTTTAATTTGTATTGCGATGTGGAGCCAGTTTGTGGATCAAAAATCGCACATCCCATCCCATTTGAACTCTACAGCCGTCAGTGCAGAGACAATATGCGCCGGGATAATATTGCTCTATTTTCGAAGAAAGTTTAGCATTATTAATTGCGGGTGCAATAGAATTATCACCCAGCAGATGCTGGGTAATCCTAGAAGGAACCTGTGATATGATCATCTTGTGCTCCGGCAGCGGAACATTGACATGGTTGTACGCATTGGTCTAGATTAGCAGTAAGTGTAAATTTTCTGTCGGAGAAGCCTTGGTATATATCAAGAACAAAGTTTGCTAATGCGTCCTGGGTACTGTGTTTCTTACGAAATCCACTTTGGTAGATGGGTAGAACCTTTTCTGATTCCACCCACCACTCCAATCTTGCCTTAATCAGCCTTTCAAATGTTCAGACGGCCTTTCAGCATTTTCCTACACAGGATGCTAAAGCTATTGGTCTATAGGAACTCAGGAACCCATTTCCGTCTTCGGAGCGGGATTAAAGTAACCCTGTCTTAAAGCCCTCACTCCCCTCCAAATTTCACTCACCCTTGAATTCATGCTAAAGGAGTTGCAAAACTCAACCCACTTTGTCTGCTTTTTAGATTTATACAACTTGCGGCATATGGCCTAGCACCTTTTACTTTCAATAAAATTCGCAATACAATGTGTTCTTTTGAATTTTTTGAATGTCTCTAGTTCTTTTGTCTGACCCTTTCATATTCATCATCCCACTAAGGTTTCGGCGGGTACCTTGGCTTTTTGCCTTTATAGTTTTTTATTTTAAGAATCGCTGCTGCTTTGTTTATGACAGATATGAAATTCTTATAGTTAGCTTGATAGTCGGAAGATAACGTCAGGTCCTTGATTAACATATTCGCTATCGACGCATAATGATCCCAGTCGGCAAGCTTTAAATTCCATTTTTTCCTAAGCGCGAGGGCTGATATGAGGTTGGTGTCAGATTTTTGTCCATTTGTATGATAATACCTAAGTGATCTGAGCCAAACGGTTCATTTGTGGTGTACCACTGACTCCTAGTTACTAGGGAAGAAGAGCATACAGTCAGTCTATAGCAGAGGGTCGCCTATCCGATCTGGAAATGAGTGTGGGGGGAACCATCGTTTAACATGCACATATTGTCAAGAGTTGAGTGCGTTCAACAAGTATTGGCTTCGACATCATCATAGCTATATCCATAACTTCTATGATGGGCATTGCAATCGCCACAAGTAAGTACTGGATGCTTCACGGATCTTATTAAGGACACCCAGAACTCTGAAGCTTGTGATTAGGAGAACAATACAAGGATATTATGCTAATCTCTCCAGACTGAAGCCCGAGGCAAATGCCACAGGTTTGAACTATATGGTTATTGTATTTAGGGTCAAAATTTAACGCAGTGAACTCGTATTTTTACTTTTTATTAAGATGCAGGCCCCCCCATACCCATCACCTCGGTCTGCCCGCACTATACGGTAGCCTCTTATAGAGAGTATCTGATCTGGTTTGAGCCATGTCTCAGACAACAGGGCTACATCAATGTTAATTTTTAAATAGGCCTGTATATAGCTTTTACTGGTAGTTACAGATCTAATATTTAACTGAAGTATTACCACCATTTACAAGGATTAAGCAGAAGTGAAGTAATTACCGGGGTATAGTAAGAGGAAGTAAAATAAATAATATATCCGAAAACAAATTAAATAATAAACAATTAAATAAACACAAAAATTTGATTGATAAAGAATAATGACGTGAACGAAGGAACTTCGTAATTAAATGCAGAGTTGACAGAATCAAAACGAATAAATAATTATCATAACCGAAAGGAGAACTATGTATAGTTGTAAAGTAAAGGATTTTAAAATAGTCAATAACCAAAATTCATGAAATCAATGGGTAATAGTGGTCGTGGAATAATATAAACTTAAGCAGAAAATAAATGGAGGGGATATTTTTAGAATATGAGGGGTAAAAATTAAAGGCAACCACAAATTCGCTAGGAGTATAAGAATTCATGCCTAAAGATATTATGATGAATTATATTTAAATGATTGACACTATCTGTAATAAAATTAAACCTATTAAGATTTATCGTCATGTATGTAGGCCAGAGTTTTAACACAAGTAACAAACGTTTATATTTATTACTATTATTTATATAGGATTAGCGATTATCTGCATTTTAACAATTCTTAGAACTAGTGATGATTAATTAATCTAGTTAGATTAATTAAATTAGCTATATTAGGAGAGTCCCCTGCCATTGGGGGTTCTAATAGAATATTCTGTGCTGGATGTACACTTGAAGATGCTAAAATTTCCTCAAGTTTATCTGTCAGTGCCTTGATAATTGGATTTTTATTAGAATGAGCATTGTATATTTTATGAATGAGTTGCAACAAGCATTCTATCATTTCGTCTCTAATGTTTGGTTCTGTATTTTTGTATGGCTGTTTATTTACGTTTATTTCTGTATAAGCTCTATGAACTGTGCTTTTCTCATTTAATACAAAATGTTTGCGTCCACGAGAATCCCGAAATTCTTTGGAATAATTTGTTGAATCAACAATTAATTTATTCTTACTTTTGTTTTGTTTTGTTATGCTAATAATTTCCTCTGACTGTACTATTTTTGGGAAATCCCCCTCATTAATTAACAAGGCAAATTTATTTTTAGTGGCTGCAGCAAATGAAGTTTGCGATAAAATTTTATATTTATTTTCGTTATATATAAAATTTGTGCTAATTTTACGGGGCAATCTTTATAAGTACATTTGTGGGCCCCATTACAATAAACGCAAACAGGTGGTGAGTTATTTACTGACGAACATTCTCTAATATTGTGGTTTCCAGAACAGAATTAGCATCTCGGTATACTTCCGCACTGCTCTTCTGAGTGCTTAAATCTCAAACAGTTCAGACACTGTCTCAGTGGTGTACATAGGGTTCTACTCTGCATCTTGCTCCATATAAAGTAACATAATCGGGCAAATTTTGGCCTTCGAATGTAACGAAACAGACCGTGCTACCAAAAAAAAAGAAGAATAAAAGGCGTTTAAAGTATAAGTGCTCTCTCCGGCAGCTACGCCTGCTCTGCCTCTCTTGTTTAGGATATTTGTAAGACTTAGTTAGTAGGTAATAGGTTAGTGATGTAGCTAGTAAGTTTAGCAAATTGTAGCAATTGTTGGCCGTTAGAAATGATCAGCTGTATCTCTTAGTTGGCTGATCGGCCAGGGGGTATCATAAGAAAAACACTACAAAATTGTTTAAGTGTTTTTATTAATATCCCGACGTTTCGACAAACATTGTTTGTCTTCTTCAGGGGCTATCTATAAAGAAAAAATATACATAAAAATCTAGCTTGCATTAACAGAACAAAAACAAAAACAAAAAATATGGCAATAGAACAATAAAAAAACAAAAAACAAAAATGGTAATGGAAAACTAAATAAAATAAATTACAAAGGTAAATACAGATACTCGTATAGAAAAATTATGGAAATGTTACAGACCTTAGAATCGGAAAATTTGTATGCTCTATTAATTACTACATGTTCATTATGACTGTGGTCTATGAGTGTACTACCAGTGAAAGGTTAAGAAGGAACACCGGTGAAAGTAGGTGGGGGGGTGAAGTACCGTTAGGAATTGTTGGAGTGAAGGGACTAAGAAGCAGGACAAATATAATAAACATGTATATTTATATATATATAATTTTTAATTAAATTTTTTAATAAATAAGGATTTTAAGCTAATTGGAATATGGATCGGATTAATGGGAATAGTTTCATGAATAGATAGGAGGAAAAGGGAATTAGCAGGGGAAAATATGTAGGGTGAAGGCGCTAAGGGCTGGGTGGATGGAAATATGTCTACTTAATGGAGTGGAGGATGTTGTTGTAGAGTGATGAGATGACTTCTTTGTCTTTTTTGTGGTTTATGGGATTGGGTTGTAGGTGGATATGTACTGATTCTGCTAGGAGGCGTTTTGTGTGATTAGGTTGTGTTGTTAGAATGGATGGGATTTTGCAGGTCAAAGGAATGATTTAGGGATAATGCATGTTTGGAAAGTGCTGTGCTGTCTATTTTTTTGGAGGTGATGTCATATTTGTGTTGTTTTAGTCTTTTGTGTAAGTATTGTGAGCTCTCTCCTACATACGTGGCATTGCAAAGTGGTGTAGTGCATTTGATGTTGTATACTGTATGGGTTTTGTTGAGTTTAGGGATAGGGTCTTTTAGTTTAGTATATAGTTTGGAAAGTTTATTAGTGGTAGTGAAGCCTGTGATGAGATTGGGGATATGCTTTTTGAGGGATTTGTTTATTTTTTGGGAGAGAGAGTGGATGTGTGTAAGAGATCTGTGGATAGATACATTCGTGATGTTGATGGGATTACTAGTGTGTGGTGTGTGTAATGTTGGTGTCAATGCTTTTTTGATTATATTGTTTATGATGTGTGAAGGGTAACCATTAGAGGACAGGATTTTCCTCGATTTTTTGATGTTTTCATTGTGAAAGGTGGGATGGGAGAGTGAAAGGCCCCGGTTCACTAAATTTTTTGCAGTGTTGACTTTTTGGTGGAAAGGGTGGTCAGATAAGTGACCAATGACATTTCCCTAATCTAAGACAAAGAAGACAAAGAAGTCATCTCATCACTCTACAACAACATCCTCCACTCCATTAAGTAGACATATATCCATCCACCCAGCCCTTAGCGCCTTCACCCTACATATTTCCCCTGCTAATTCCTTTTTCCTCATATCTATTCATCAAACTATTCCCATTAATCCGATCCATATTCCAATCAGCTTAAAATCCTTATTTATTAAAAAATTTAATTAAAAATTTTATATATATACATGTTTATTATATTTGTCCTGCTTCTTAGTCCCTTCACTCGAACAATTCCTAACGGTACTTAACCCCCCCCACCACTACTTTCACCGGTGTTCCTTCTCAACCTTTCACTGGTAGTACACTCATAGACCACAGTCATAATTTGAACATGTAGTAATTATAGAGCATACAAATTTTCCATTCTAAGGTCTGTAACATTTCCATAATTTTTCTATACGAGTATCTGTATTTACCTTTGTAATTTGTTTTATTTAGTTTTCCATTACCATATTTTTTTGTTTTTTTATTGTTCTATTGCCATATTTTTGTTTTTGTTTTTGTTCTGTTAATGCAAGCTAGATTTTTATGTATATTTTTTCTTTATAGATAGCCCCTGAGGAAGACAAACAATGTTTGTCGAAACGTCGGGATATTAATAAAAACACAACAAATTTTGTAGTGTTTTCTTATGATACCCCCTGGCCGATCAGCCAACTAATAGATACATCTGATAGTAAGTTTAGGTTTAAGTTAGAGTAAGCGTAGAGAATTAAGAAGTAGAAATTAGGGTAGATTTATTGTAGTTAAATAGTTCTAGGTTAGTTAGTTGTAAGTTAAGGCTGGTGCCTATCTGGTGATAGCAGCAGCAGACGGACGGAGCATTGATGGAGTGAAGAGTGGAGGAGGGCATGTTGGAAGAGGGGGACATCAGCTGGCAAAAAAGAAGTCAAGGTCATAGGAGAGACGACAAAGTTCGAGGTGTTCAGAGTCTGTCACAAAAAAAAAAGACGAAAATTTGGCAACCTCAGAAGAACATTGAGTTTTGCGGTTAATCGGATTAAGCTGAGGATCGGCCAGGACTCTGAAATCCCATAAAGATGGGTCATTTGTGGTGTGTAAACCTCAAAAAAATTAAAGTGAAACCCAGGCCTGGTGTTGGAAAGGTGTGATCATTACGACTTATATTAGTGAAATTACTTACCTTTGCTTTTTTCTTAAGTTATCTGCGCAACCCACTCTTTATTGTAATCCTTACCCACTTTTTTGTGTACCATAAAATTAAGATTATTTTATTTAATTTTGAGAGGAGTGGAGCGTTGGCATTGTTTTAGAAGTACCGTTCTGTTATTATTATTAATTTTTTTTTGTATTTCCCAAACTGGATGTTTCTTTTTGTGTTCTTATTTTGTAAATAAATATATTATTGTATTCTACTAATTTTTTTAAAAGTGTATGTCACTTCCATATCAATTGTTCGAGTGTAAAGGAACCATTATAACCTAGATGAGTAAGTTGCTACCAGTGCTCCACGTGGAAGAGAGGCACAGCTGGTATAGTTGCTAGAGAGATGCTACAACCGCAACACACAGGTAGTGTAATGGTTAGGATGCCGGGCTACGGCCGTTAATTTTACAAGTTCCGACGCTCAGCAATCACTTCCTTTTTTTTAAATTATTAATTCTAAATATTTTGCCATTTTCTTTCAATTTTGCTATTTTCGTTTTAATTTGAAGTTATTGCAGCACTGTTGTTTTAGTTTTGT
This sequence comes from Triatoma infestans, assembly GCA_011037195.1. Taxonomy (NCBI): domain Eukaryota; kingdom Metazoa; phylum Arthropoda; class Insecta; order Hemiptera; family Reduviidae; genus Triatoma; species Triatoma infestans. The sequence goes on from JAAEAF010000348.1 coordinate 12,691, forward strand.
CTTTCTCCACCGAGTGCCATTGTCACTCAAAATTATCTTCCTCTACCCGGTGTTTTCCTTCTTTTTTCTATCTTCCATCCTAGATTGCTTGTTCCCATCTCCCTGAGCTGCCCAAGGCAACTGTTGTCCACCCAATGAGTAGGTCCAACATTGACGGTGAGAGAATTGTTTTGGTCTGTAATGTTAGACCTATCCTCTTCCATTTTCAAAGTATTGGCATTCGAACTATTAATCTGAATGTTGTTTGAGACAATTTAGTTGTGTTAGTAGTGTTACCATTGATAGTATTATCCGAGATACTCATCACTTGTTGTAGGTTGACCGGGGGACCTTGGCCCCCGCTGTTACTTGACATAATCGGGATAATCACCTGTTTTCTATCTACAATACCACTACTCACTGTAAAATTGAGAATTGAAAGAAAGTAAAATTTCACTTAATTACAATAGAATCACAGAGTTGTTAACTGTTGAAAGTTCAGCTGACTACTTACTTTAAAGGTGAGAATGTTGTCCTTAGATCACTATACAAAAAGAATAGAACCCTAAATTAAAAGTAAATCAGGCGAATTCGCATACGTTAATGAATTGTTGAGTCACAATTAGTTTCACTATTTACACTAGCACGTCCACAATTATATTTAATTTAAGAGCAGACATTTTATTTGAACACTTTGTGCACTTGGTTTTGTAAAGAAAATTTCTTAATTAAATTGTATTAATTAGAGTAAGAGATCGTCGTGAGTGTTTCACGCCAGATTGTTTATTTAACTTCTGATATGTGGTGTTTATTTTTTTCCTGCCCTTTTTTATTTTACTTCCTGTTGCTGCTGTAGTGAGAGGAAGTCCCTGTTGCGATCGTGCTAGGTTTTCGAACTTGAGTTTTCACCGAATATACATGAATTAGAATCCCTGAATGCGAAAAATTATTTTTAGTGAATGGTGTGTGTGTGTGTGTGTGTGTGTATATGTGTTAACAGAATATCTCAAAAACAAAAATTCGCAGCTAGCTCAAACTTGGTATTCATTTGGGCACCACCACCAATGTTTTAGGTAAAATCCATCAACCGGAAGTCGATTTTACTGAATTTTTTTTTATTTCACTTTTTCCTGATTTTTCAAAAATGTCTCCAACGATTTTTTAAACTTCGAGTACTGTCTAAACACATCAACACCTATCACTCTTATTTGAAACATTTTGCTAGGGAAATTGATTTTTGAGGGATTCTCAAAAGTACGGGAACAGTAGCGTCACCCTAAAAAGTACCACTTCAGTATAATAGATGGTTTTACCGCCTATATAATAATTATATACATTGAAAGTAGTGGTAGAATTCCAAATTTGAAAGAAATCGATTTATCGAAAGTACGATTTCACAGAATAGGTTTTTGCGTTTTTTGTAATCTTCTCGAAAACAGTTACAACGATTTTCTTTAAACTTGGAGCGTTGCTGTCTAGACAGAAACATATCACTTTTAGTTGAAACATTTTCCCCCGAAAAATTATTTTGGATAGCTGTGCGCAATTCTTGGCGTTAATTTCAAACGTTATAATAACTGTTTGTGGTGCTTTTAGAGCGCCCTCCTTGCCATAATATAATCACCCCTCCTCTGTATGCCAAGAGACTTGACCCCCACCTCTAAATTCAATGTTTTGACAAATAAGGAAAATAAGAAATGTAAAGAAAATTTGTCATTTTATATATAATTTTATAAAAACAAGTAAGAGAAAGTGACTGTTTCACGCCAGATTTTTTATTTTTTGAAAAATGACTGCAAAAAATGCGTAAACGAAGTGTATTTAATTTACTGAAACTATGAGTAACTTGATTGTGCTTTGAATGACCTTTGGTTTATTTAAAAGATTTTTTTTAGGTTGGCGAAAGTTTAGGCCCACGACGTTAATATGTCGTTAGTGGGTGTATAGTGGAAGAAAGAAATGAAAAAACAATAGTTTTGGAAAATAATTTAGTGAAATAATTTGTGAATTTTAGCTAGTTCAAATACTTATTCTGGTGAAGGGGAAAGAGTATAATTTAGGGGTGACTATAATTTAGATCAATGGTACTGAAGGGACAAAGGGACAAGTAACAGGATAAGACACACTCCCTCCAGACATACCAGTGTAATAACATGGAAAGTCATACCAATGTCAAGGTGGTTCCAGCCAGCTGCTATCTTAACAAAGGATGGCAGTAATAAAAGAGCAATTTATAACCAGCGACCTACCAGGCCGCCGTCTTCAAGACAATGCCGGCCAAACAAACAACAAAGCCCTTTTCAATACTTTACATCAAAGCAAGCACCGATAAGGTTGGCCACTGACCTAAATAAGGTCAGCAAACTACGAAGGTCGCACACTAGGACAGATGTCTTGGTGTGAGTGTGGCCAACACCGATATATAAACTCTATCATATACAACGAGAGGATCATTATATCTTATACGACGACACGAGCACGTCCATGTACACGAGCAGCAGTTTACGCGACTATACACAGTTTCATTTAAACTTATTATCTTTTAGTAGTGCGTCTTAGTTCGTTTATTTTATCATTCTAATTTATTACTTATTTATCTTCTATTTATTCCTAAGTATTTTGCTAGTTATTAGTTACATTTATACGTTAAAATTGTTAAAATACAGTTTATTTTTATAAAGAGATCGCCAAACCACTCTCCGACCTTACGAAAAAGGCGTAAAATTTCAATGGTCTCAAAACGCGCAACTGGCATTTGAAACCTTAAAAAAGTCACTAATTTCACCTCCGGTATTGGCATACCCTGGTTATAATCACGAATTTATATTAACCACGGATGCCAGCAACGTAGGTATTTCGGCCATATTAAGCCAAAATATAAATGGCAATGAAAGACCGATAGCGTTTTCTTCAAGGGTCTTAAGTGAAACGGAGGCTAAATATTGCACCACAGAGCGTGAGCTACTAGCCATAATATTTGGCTGCAAAACGTACAGATATATTTTATATGGCTATCGTTTTAATATCGTTACCGATCATTCTGCGCTACAATAGCTTAAAAACATTAAAGACAGCCATAATAAATTATTCCGTTGGAGCATGAAGCTGGCGGAATTCGATTTTTATATTGAACATCGTTCCGGCAAAAACATTGCACACGCCGACGCACTTAGTAGGTACATTGCCTGCGTAGACATAGATAATGATGAATACTACCCAACCATTGACATAACAGAAATATTACACGCTCAACAAAACGACACAGAATGCCAACAACTTCTTAACACTCCACACTATTCTCTCGATGATCGCGGCATCATCATACACACAGCAGACAATCTCACACTAGTACCACACAATTTACGAAATACACTACTACGCGCTTTTCATGATGGCCCACTATCAGGACACTACGGCAACCACAAGACTTACGAACGTATCAAACTGTATTTTACATGGCCAAACTTATACAAAGACGTACAAGACTACATACAAACTTGCCACAGTTGCGCCATACACAAAACACACATACACAACAAACCTCCATTAGGTAATTTCCAGGAACCTACAAACGTTTTTACAGCGTTATCCATTGACGTAGTAGGCCCCCTGCAAATTTCCACCAACACTACCACTAACGAGGAATATAAATATATCTTGACAGTCATTTGCCAATACTCTCGCTTTCTCGAAATGTTTCCTATGAGAGATCAGAAAGCCGAGACTATTGCGCGGATACTCGTCAACGAAATATTCACTCATTATGGTACACCTAAATACTTACTTACTGACTTAGGTACGAACTTTACATCTACAATAATATTACAAATTTGCACATTACTTAAAATCAAAAAAGTTAACACGACTCCATATCACCCACAATCTAACGGACGATTAGAACGGATACATAAGACAATAGCAAACGCCATCTCGCATTATACTAACACACAATGGCACACTTACATACCACTCATCAAAGCCGCTCACAACTCTACACCCAATTCTTCTACACGCTACTCACCACACGAGCTCGTGTTCGGGAACAAATTAAAATTTCCATGGATATTGAACTACCCGGCACGAGACCTCGACAACTTCAACATACACACACAACACTGCACGACAAGATAAAACAAGTGCGATCGGATGCAAAAATAAATAATCAAAAGGCGGCGAAAACAAGAGAAAAATACTATAACAGAAACACACACTCACACATACAACGTCAATGACAACGTTTACCTAAAAACATTCAAACCCGATAACAAATTCGCACCCAAATGCACGGGACCTTATAAAATAGATAAGGTCTACCCCAATCAAACTGTACGACTCACATTACATAACAACAAAAAAATCGTTCACCAATCAAAAATCAAACCAGCCAACATCACACAAACACCACAACAACAAAACAAACATCTAATGGTTTTACGTACCCGCCGTAAACCATAAACACTCACCAAACACCACTTCCGGTGTTGGGAGAGATTGGTCAACCAAACACCACATCTTAGTCCAGGGAGTTCACAACACTCACACATACAAACATGAAATACGGCTATACACACACACAACAATTATTTAACAACAAATTATTTTCGTTTATTTTCATTTACCACCAACTTTACTATTAACTATTTTCTTTTACCGCCAATTGTACTAAAAATTGTTTACTTTCAGGTACTAAATAATACAACCTTTTCTTACAGGTGACTACTACAAATAGTCACAATAAAAACAACCTATTTAGTATTATCTCCTTATTGTTCTATTCAAAAATTTAACAAAAATTGCTTTTTGTTCAGTAGAATAATACCAATAAACAGATAAATTCAACAATAGCACATTTGAGACGGAAGTACTACACTATCGATCAACAATACACCTTTCACCAATCTAGTGGAAAACAAGGACGTAACACGTGGACATAACACTAAGGTGGCACTAAATAAAACCCTCAATTGTAAGTAACTAATCCCTTTCAGGTATATTATTTTATTTATTTATATATTTATTACCCCTTCTTACAGGTCATTCACTTAAATATCAACTTCACTATCTCCACTATTAATTAAAAAATTTATTTGTACATCCACTAATACAAATTTTGCAGCATTTCGTCACGGCTTAACTACAACGAGCTCATTACTTCGAAAAATCACTAATGTACCCCAAAAATACGACAAACGCATTTCACCCCCCCATAACTGCGTTTTGTATACATGCCATTTTCCTTTTTTCATTGCAGCATTTCGTCACGGCTTAACTACAACGAGCTCATTACTTAAAAAAAATCACTAGTGTACCCCAAAAATACGACAAACGCATGTCACCCCCCATAACTGCGTTTTGTATATATGCCATTTTCCCTTTTTCACGCATATATATATATATATGCATATATTTAGATTTTATATAGTCGACATCTAAATTAAGTTAGATTAAGTTAAGCTAAGTTAAAGTAAGAAGTCTAGACTAATCGACGAATCTCGAGAAACCTAAACCTTCCCACAAGCGCTTTCCCTTCTCCCTTGCTCGCACCATGCATTGGGTAAATCAGGGGCAACCATTTTTTCGATCGATCAAAAAAAATATGGATACATATAAATTTTAAAAATAAGAGTGCACAGTTTACATTTCTTATAAATAATATTAAAACGTGGTATACCAACTTTTACCTATTATTTCACTGACATTTAAGTTTCCTTTATAATTTTATTTATTATGTTACCTTTCAGTAACGTTTACACACTAAATTTTTGATCTTATTAACTGATATAATTTACTTCCTATGTTATTATTTTCAACTGATATCTGTATAATACGTTTACTTTATAATTTCATTCATTATGTTATCTTATTAACTGATATAATTTACTTCCTATGTTATTATTTTCAACTGATATCTGTATAAGTCGTTTACTTTATAATGTCAATCATTATGTTATCTTATTAACTGATATAATTTACTTCCTATGTTATTATTTTCAACTGATATCTGTATAATACGATTACTTTATAATTTCATTCATTATGTTATCTTATTAAATGATATAATTTCTTCCTAGGTGATTATTTTTCAAACTGATATCTGTATAATACGTTTACTTATAATTGGCATTCATTATGTTTATCTTATTAATTGATATAATTACTCCTATTTATTATGTTCAACTGATATCGTATAAACGCTTTATTTATAATTTAATTCATTAGGTATAGTATCAAAAAAAAACTGATGTAATTTAACTTCCTATGTTAATATTTTCAACTGATATCTGTATAATACGTTTACTTTACAATTTCGTTCATTATGTTATCTTATCAACTGATATAAGTAATTTTTTTATGTTATTATTTTCAATAACAATTACATATTAATTCTTTGACTCTTATAATTCATTTCATATGTATAATTCATTTGCTGTAACATTTACATGTAATTTTTTTGGTCACTCGATCAACCGATAATTGTATTTTACGTTATAATTTTATCTACTGTATTAATAACAATTGCATGTTAAATTTTAATTTTATCGATGGTCAAACAAATATTTTAATTGTAATTAACGAAACAACATAAGTTGTTAACCTTATAATACCTTTAATTCTATATAATTAGTATTACTATCAATTTTCGATTGTTAAACTCATTGTTAAAAATTACATCATTGTCAAATTCTCAAAAGTTACAAAATTGCAATCGTATCAAACCGTGAACTTTAAACTATGTATACAAATTACACGGTATAAATAATTCATAAATTGTAACATACAGCAACTAAAATGCACACTAATTTACTTAAATTCAAAAAAAAAAAAAAAAAATAGGGCACGCTCGTACAACGGCGAACAAGCAAATTCAGCATCCGCCCCGCAACAAATTTTTTCATGCTGAAAAAATTTTCACCGGGGAGGGGATGATGTAATGACACGGAAAGTCATACCAATGTCAAAGTGGTTCCAGCCAGCTGCTATCTTAACAAAGGATGGCAGTAATAAAAGAGCAATTTATAACCAGCGACCTAGCAGGCCGCCGTCTTCAAGACAATGCCGGCCAAACAAACAACAAAGCCCTTTTCAATACTTTACATCAAAGCAAGCACCGATAAGGTTGGCCACAGACCTAAATAAGGTCAGCAAACTACGAAGGTCGCACACTAGGACAGATGTCTTGGTATAAGTGTGGCCAACACCGATATATAAACTCTATCATATACAACGAGAGATGAGTATATCTTATACGACGATACGAGCACGTCCATATACACGAGCAGCAGTTTACGCGACTATACACAGTTTTATTTAAACCTATTATCTTTTAGTAGTGCATCTTAGTTCGTTATTTTATCATTCTAATTTATTACTTATTTATCGTCTATTTATTCCTAATATTTTATTATTAGTTACCATTTTTACGTCTAAAAGTATTGTTCAAATACAGTTTATTTTTATAAAATCCGTTTTAATAATTCGAGCACTAACTTCCAAATCTCTAACTAACTTCCGCCCTCTTCAAGACATCTACTACATCAGGAATCACATCAAACGATTCCATTACACCAGCATTATTTGAAAAGATTTGAACTAGAAGAGAAGGCATCCTTTCAACACAGTCTGAACCAAGACACTCAACTAGAGCACTTAAATCAGGAATCGCTATTATTTATTTATTTATTTATTTATTTGCCAGAAAAAAAGATCAATACATCCTGATTGTCAAGGTCAAGTATAATATAATTTAAAATCACATAATTGTCAAGGCAAAACTTAATTTCAAAATATTCCTGTATCTTTAATCTTAAATATAATTTAAATTCACAAAATTGTCAAGATAAAAACTTAATTTTAAAATATTCATGTATCCCATACAGCGGGTGAGCTAATAACAGTTTTTTAACACTAGCTTTGAAACACTTCAAATTCTTATTTTTTATATTCGCTGGTAAATAATTATATAGCGAGATGGACAAACTATGGAAGCTGGTACCAACTTTTGTCAACCTGTTTCTACTCTGAACAAGATCATTGCGCCTTCTGGTGAAATGGTCATGAACTTGCGAAAAACTTATAAATTGGCCTTCATTGCACTTTACGTAGACGAGGCATTGGGAAATAAATATGGCTGGTAGTGTCATTATATTCAATTTCTTAAACCAAAAACGACAAGGTACTTTCGAGTCTAAACCCAAAATAACTCTAATTGCCTTCTTTTGTAACCTAAGTATTTTTTTGCATTCGGCAGCATTATCCCAAATTATAGTAGCATAGCACAAATGGCTATGAACATACGCAAAATATGCCAACTTTAAAGCTTCCAAGTCAACCGACATTCTTAATTTTCGTAAGACATAGATTCCACGAGACACTTTACCCATTGTAGGGGTAGTGAACCCCCACCACTCATCCACACTAGCGAGTCAACCCCCACCACGCATCAGAGAGAAAGAGCCCCTCTCGAGAGAGAGGAGAGGAGAGGCCAGTTGGATATATTTACGAGAGACAGAGTCAAAAAGAGATATTCTGTTCATAGTCTTACACTTCAATTTTACATATCGTTTAGCCACGTCAGTCTGTCTGTTCAGTTCTTGTAGTGTAAAGTATACAGTCCTTGGCAGTCAGTCATATACATATATATCAATTATATATCTTATACCGATATTGAGGTGTTATTTATCTATCAACATCTACACCAACATCTCCTCCTACAACCATTACATTGGTGGCAGCGCTATCGAAACCCAGCCATTTCTCATTAAAAGGTAAGATATAAATTTCTATTATTTTTTTTAATTATTATTCATTTTAGTTTTACACTTTTAAATATTTTAATTTCCGCTATTTTTTGTTACATCTATTTGTATATTTCATATTTTTAAAATTTCGACTTCATTTTTATGAAAAGAGCCGAAATTATTCAAAAATTAAAACAACATAATCTTTCCCCAAGTGGCAATTTGTTAATTTTAAAAGAAAGACTATCAAAAATCATGTCTACCTACACAATCGATGGCCAACAAAAATCTGCTGATGAAGCAATCGCGTACCTTCTAAACAAGTGCAACGCTCCAAATCCCGTAAACATACGGAACTTGCAAATGATAAATAATTTACCAGTTTTCGACGGTTTCCATAATAGCGACATAAATTCCTTCATAGACCAAATTAATAATTATAGTGCCATTTCGGGATGGTCAGAAGCCGACAAACTGGAAATCCTAATTTTAAAATTAATGGGTGCGGCAAAAATTTTCTTTGACACTTTTAAAACGCAGTGTACAAATGATAACGTCATTTTAACATACCGACTAGCAACGGAAAGTCTAATTGCCAGATTTAAAAAAGAAAAAACGCCCGTGGTATGTTGCAGCAAATAACGAGCTTGCAACAAAATCCATCAGAAACTCTGGAAGCTTTCGCTGACAGAATAAAGCACATTGCCACATCTCTCTTATTCAAAGCTCAACAAAACCCGTTACAAACGTTACAAAATCTAGTTGAGCGACTAACAACGGACGCCTTCATAAAATCACTTCCAAGTTCCATGAAGGCCCAAGTCCAAATTAAACTCCCCAAAAACCTTGATGAGGCTCAAACTTATGCAACAGCCCTCAGGGACATACAAAGTGCAGAACCTCAAGGTTCGATATTTGCCATTAAAAAGGCAGATTCGCCAATACAGTCTTCTGACAAACCGCCATCGCCATGCAAACATTGTTCCGGCGTCCATTGGAACTCAGAATGCACACAAAAATTTCAAGTCGTGAAAAATAAAAGAAGGCGAGTTTCTATTTCTAAACCCCCTTCGCCTTGTAAATTTTGTCAAGGCAACCACTGGAACCGCGACTGCAACAACAAAAATAATAATTTTAATAATAATAAACAAGCGCGCACTAATTTTGGCAAAAAGCCACAATTTAAGCCAGACCATCATACCTTCAGGCAAAGTAGGTCCTATTTCAAAAAACAATGCCCAACAATAATAATAATAGTAATAATAACAGCAATAATAATAATAACAAATTTAATACTGGCAATACGTCGAATAGATGGGTTCCGCCAACATGCCAGATATGTGAAAAACGAGGGCATACTGCAAAGGCATGCTGGTTCAATAATGCAAAAAAAGATTAGGCGCTCAGCCGTTTTCACGAACGGCTACCACGGTCTTGATCCCGGCACTCAACGATTCAAATAATTTATTAATTAATGTCCAAATTAAAAACAAAAAAGTTAAAGCTCTGATCGACACGGGTGCTTCACACTCGCTCATAGATGCCAGTCTCGTCAAATCGAGGCCCGAAAAATCTGGTATCATTTTAAAATCGATCACAAACCAGATTATTCCCAATTATGGTCTGTCAAACATTCAATTATCCATAGGCCAAAACACAAAAATTCAAGGTAAATTCATAGTGTCCCAACTGAAAAATGAATTTGAAATGATCATTGGGAGAGACCTACTAACAAAATTTCAAGTCATTATTAATTTCAAAAACTCAAACATAATCATAAACAAAACAGTCATTCCATTCTTAACAGACAACACAACATCACAAATTAACAACATTCAAAACACAACTTTACCAGAAACATTATCAACCAGACACAAAATCAAAATTCCTGCACGATCCCACATCGTCAATACTTACA